>JBBPRK010000252.1:0-28895 GCA_038093075.1 Boletus patriciae | reverse complement strand
TTAGACTTGATCATCTCATTACCTCTGTCACTTACTTACCCCCACTTGTATTAGGCTCGCCCTTAGAACCCAG
The DNA here is from genome assembly GCA_038093075.1 of Boletus patriciae. Taxonomy (NCBI): domain Eukaryota; kingdom Fungi; phylum Basidiomycota; class Agaricomycetes; order Boletales; family Boletaceae; genus Boletus; species Boletus patriciae. Next base: position 28,822 of record JBBPRK010000252.1, on the reverse strand, counting down.
TGTCTACACCACTTAGACCTTCAGGTACTGCCCCCCAATCATTCACCCCAGATCCTGTACCTTACTGCAGCTCAGACTAGTACATTTCCTGAGTGTGCTGCTTATGGCCTTTGGCCACCACCTTGTACTATACTATATAAACCCACACATTGTAGCCCTAGTTCTCTAGTTTGAATATCGCATCTTCTTGTCATGTTGTCTTGTCATCACATTACTGTCCCTATACCTATGCCCTTAATTCAACTTGTCCTCTTGACTTCCCCACCCGACCCTCTCGTCTTTTCCTCTTAAGTTGACCTCAGACTTATAACTCTGAATTGAACTACTATACATACTCACTGTTGTCCTCTAGTTGTAGACCACCGCTCAGTAGTCACTCCCAAGTATACCCAACTCATCCTGAGTGCACTGAGTACTGACCTACCCTATCATTCCCAAACTCTCAGAGTTCCCTTGGACTGACTTGGTGTTGCCACACTGATGCATCAGTCCTTCATTCAAATCACTTCCCTCTGATAGGTTTCAAATGACCAAGTAAACGCAGGAACACCAAGACTTGAAACTTGGGTGCAGCATACAAGCTGAAGCCAAAGTCCTGCTGTGACCAAGTCCTGCTCCGGAGTTCCAGAAGTTGGCATCCTTGGACAGTTTTCCCCCTTTCATTTTAGGCTGAGAGGAGGAAATCCTGTCTTTGACACACACACTCAATAGGTACTACCAACTTATGGACAGCTCCTACACTTATGTATTGTATCACAATGGGTGTGCACAGGATTTTCCTTGCACCAATTCCTTACTAACATTATCTTGTATTTGACAGTTTTACACCCCCATCACCAACTTGCCTACTCCCTGAAGGCAAAATGGAAATCAAAATAGATTAACAAGATTGCAAGGACCTCATTATGCAGGTACAAGAAGGGAATATATTTCCTAGTGGTGACTTACTAGGAGCAGGTAACTTGGTTACAATAAAAAGTTGCTTGTGAGAGCTTGGAAGAGATCTCAATGCAGTGATGATAAGGGAATGGAAGTAAGAGCATTAGATTGAGACTGGCTGTAAGGCCAGTCTTATATACTTCCAGGTACTGTTTGTACATGTTTGTGCAGTAAGATATAAGTGGATACACAGCGGTGATAAGTGATGAGAGTGGAATAGGCCATTGGCTGTTTCTTGTGTATCTATATCAATCTTTATCTATGATGTCAGAATGATACCATAGATAAGTGATAAGAGTCTGGACTTATGATGTCATAGTGATGTCATAGATAAGGGTCCAGGCCTTTGTAATATAAATAGTGTAAAAAACCATGATATAATGGCTCTAGAATCTAGCTGGTCTTAGGAATAGCAATTCTGAATGAGAAATCTATTCTTGACATATGTAGATCAATGCTACTCAAGAGTTGGTTCAGGATGAGTCCTGCCACAACTACAAGCCCCTTGAGATTGTTGAAGAGATTATGTGAAATGATAGCCACTTGCAAGAGAATAATAGAGATAATCAGGTAGCTCCTAGAGACTGAAGGGAAATCTCCAAGAGGACAAGACTGAGGTCCTCCTGGTGCTCTATTGTGGATTTATATGTATACTATATTGAAGCCAGGCATGTACTGGCAAATGTAACACTAGCTAAAACATACCTGATATGTGGTTGCTGGGGAGGTGCTGAGTAGAACATAGTGGTACAAGGTAAAGTCTGTATTAGAACTCAGATGCTGAGTTTGAGGTGTATGAACTATTACTATATATGGTAAACTACACCCCCCCCCCTGCCGAGTGTACAGTAGTATACAAAGACATATAAGAAGGATTATTGCACTAGTGGAAGGTGAGGTTATTAAACTCCAAACCAAGTTGTGATCTGTATGTCTTGAACTTGATGTGTCTGAGGTTCTTAGTGAACCTATCTGCAGGGTTGTCAGCACCTGGGATAAAGAACAGTTCATCCTGTTTGAACATTATCACTGCATTGTGTACAAAGTGATACTCAATGTGAATGTGCTTGGAGCATTGTTTAGTGACTGTATTCTAAGCTATAAATGGCAATCCTTGATTGTCATCACAGATGGAAATAAGTTTATACCTTTATTTTTATTTTTATTTTTAATTCATTTATATCCCGTGTGGGGACAATCCCTATATAAGAGATTGCTATGTAGAACTGAAGGGGGCACCCATGCCCTTACCATATTCCCAATTGTGCAAATGTGTCTGTAAGCAGGTCTGTGACCTCCCACAGGCCCTGCCATTGATTCTGGCAGTTTTAGATGCCAGGATCTTCCAATCAATGGTGTTCTTGCGATATTTGACTTGGTGTGTGATTGACTGTCATAATGTTTGTGGTAAAGCAGGTACCTGACCACCAAAGTGGAAGTGTATGAGGAGGAATGAGGGATCAGTAACAAAGTGAAAAGAATGGTAGTGCACCTCTTCTTGGTACCTTCTGACCCTATGGTCACTTTGTGGCAGTGACTGGTCCTATTGTTGGCAGGGTATTTGTGTATTAGTATATTCTGTGGTAGTTGGGTATTATTGTGTTATGCATGCTAAGTTAGGTGGTGTTAATGGTATGGGTGTGTTTGGGCGATCTTGTATATGTTCATTTGGATGGCTGGGGAGTTCATTAGTGAGGCTGGTGCTGTAGTGGTGGGAGGTTATCCAGGGTGCTTTTGAAGTGGTCCATTGTTCCCATGTATTCTAGCATGTGTTATACATATGCCTTTGTGATCCAACATGAGGTAAGCTTGGTTGATGGCTTTAGTATGTGTGTTGGTGCAGAGTATATGTCTCTGTTGGGCATAGTGTGGGCATTTGGAGAGGAAGTGCAGCAGGTTTTCATTGTTGTTGGGATAGTAGGGGCATTTGTTTGTATTAGCACACTTGATTTTGTGGAGGTGGTGGTTGAGAGGGCTATGGCTGGTTCTTAGCCATATCAAGATGGATGCCTGCTCATTTGAAGTGAGGGGACTTAGTCCATTTTCTGTCCTAGCATAATTGGTTTATTTTGTGATGCCATTGGAGGGTGGCAGATATGCTCATGGATAGTGGGTTTTTGCATAGGAATATTGGGAGGCAGAGTTGAGTTTTCGGAGGCCTGTTTGACTTCGGCGTCAGCTAGTTCATTTCCTAGGATTGCACTCATCAATAACATAAAAGACTCCATTTCCTTTACCAAGTTTGACATTTTGGGGGGCTACAACAACATCTTGATCTGCAAATCTAATCAATAGAAGACAGCATTCATCACTTCATTTGGGCCTTTCAAACCCACTGTTATGTTTATTGGCTTTTGTAATCCCCTATCCATATTACAGCATTCATGAAAATAAAATAGAAGCATATTACTTTATGTTTCTAATGGATGGCCATAATATCATTGGAAGAATGGTTGCTGAAATAAGGACTTTGTTGATTATTTTGTTGAGAGCCCATTTCTTCAAGCTGGCCTTGACCCAATCCTTCCATGGCTTGTGTAGTCTGGATGGTCCACTCAGTGACACTGGAGGGTCTGGATTCCTGAACCATGATGGGCCATAAATATTTGTCATAGCTGGCCATGGACTTGCTCTCCAGGGGAGTCCCTTGGCATGGCCAAGGACAAGTAATGTAGAATAGAAGAATTGTGTTGGCATAACCTATGAGAGTAGTTTTGAAGTAGTAACTATGAGTAGAGTTCTGGATATATGGTTATGACTAAATGTCATACTTGGTATCTAAATAACTACACTATGCTAATGTTAATTATTCATACTGTATGATATTATTGGATTCTTGAATCAGATAATTGATTGCTACAAATATGTGGCACAATCTGGCTGTTCTAGGGCAGCCACCAAAATACAACTCATAATGTATGTATGTAGCTACATAAACTAGTTGACTACCCTTTGTACTATACTCTGGCCATTCAGAGGAGGCTACAATGACACAACTGTATATTATGTAAGCATCATCTTGAACATGGAATGTATGCAACTCATGATGTATGTACTGGGTAATAACTATGTGCACCACATACATAATATGGCTATTTTAAGAGGGCCACCATGTGTCACAGTCCAAGGTCATATGCATTGCACAACACACAGGTCATGTGACAAAGCTTGGACCATGATATGTGATGGCCTTCCCCAGACAGCCACATTTAGCTATTGGGCCATACTCACAATAGTAGTTAACCTAAGACCATATTGTTGAATGTAGTATACCATATATAGTAATAGTTCACACGCACTGTGTATTTACACTTCAAACTCAGCATCTGAGTTCTAATATAGACTTTACTCCATACCACTACATTCTATCTTGTTGCCTTACCAGCAACAACACCATCAGGTAAGTGTCACTAGTGTTACCTCTGCCAGTACATGCCTGGCTTCAACACATATTACATTTGATTTGCAAATGATTACACCATAGGGGTATAAAACAATGCTCAAGGGCCAAAAGCAGAGCACTTGTGGATGAGACTAGTCTGAGCTGCAGTAAGGTACAAAATCTGAAGGTAACCAAATAGGGGGCAGTATCCAAAGGTTCTAGTGATATATACACTGGATCTTAAGGGCAAGCCTAATACAAGTAGAGGTAAGTAAACAATGGGAGTGGCAAAATGATCAAGTCTAAAAGGACATAGGTGAACAGTCTGAAGTGGTTCAAGGTGTGACTGAAGTTAGGGTTGGACTTGATCAAATTCTGGGATATGACAGTGGCTTAGATTACTAAGGAGCATTTGGATATTTACATTTCCCATGACCTGTTGAAGTCTTCAAAAGTAGTAGTTGTATGTTAGGGCCCACACTCTCATCCACCTACCACTCCCATTAAAACCCACCTCCACTCACTCATATGTTTCATAACTTACTTATGGCATCTTGCTGATGCAATACTTTGCCACATAGTTCTTGACTCCAGATTCATACATGGCCTGTGACAAATGCTGTGCTTTGTGGTAAAAAATATCCAAATGGAACTGCATTTAGTGGTATAGTAATCTTCTCTTTATGAAATCATGCATTCCACTAATTTCTTTGCATTAAATGCCCTTTTACTTCAACAAGAACAGAAAGCAACAGCAAACCTGGATGTTTGGTATGTTGAGATACACCCTCTACTGGAAAACAAAGAGTTTCACCTTGTGATCTATATATTCCCATCAATGGTATTGTGGCTATTATGTAAATGTGCTGCATATAATTATTGACACATCTTTCAAATGGCTTCAAAGATGGTAGGAGTTTGAGATTGAGGCTTGAAATATAGGCTCACCACACTTGTTTACAGCTGTTGTTGGAGCACCTTTATAATATTGCAATATGCTGATGCACACATTCAATACATTTTTGTAATTGCAATGGCAGACACAGGACAGTCAAGGCTATGAGTCTGTTATTGCTAATGTCCATAAAGGACAAGCTCTCTATATATGTGGGGCAATCTACCCATGATATTTTGCTCACCACTCAGATAGGTCTTGGGATATACTGTGTCCACCTTTGCTGATGGATTCATAGATGTGACAAGTATAAGCCACAATGACAACTATGTATGTGATCTAATCCCTTATGACCATCTGAAGAGATTTCCTGAATTTGCAAAACACATTTCCAGCATAATGTTTTGTAATCAGACACTATATCAGCAAATACGTATAGGTTGCCATACTGAGTCTATTCTCATTAGACCCACACTCCAATATTGTGGTAACTTTGTCAATTATATATTTAAGTGATAAAAAGGCAATGGGTACAACCCATTGTTCAATGTTACATAACAACACTGACATGGTATGTACATCATAGTATGGCTAAAGAAGAAGCTTGACAGCAAGCAATTTTCACTTGCTGCAGTATACCAACTGGTGAACTTTACACCCGAAGAATTTTGAAAGACATCACCTTCTATGAACAAATGGTAATGAGTAAGTTAATTGGAGCATCATTCACCACAGAATTAACCCACCTTGCTTGGTGGTGTCATGTGGGGAAAGGATTGTATACAACAAGTGAGCAACAATCTGCATTAAAGTACATGCCATATGTAATAGTAACACATGAAATCAGCCAGCTTTCTTGTATCCACATATAACATGCAACATGATCTGTTAACCATTATGGAAAGCAGATTGCAACTCTCTATATGAAGTTTACATTACAATGGTGACAATTTACAAGTGATAACAAAGACCCAGAATCTAAAATCAATTTTGTGTTATTCGTAATCTGATTCATTCATGGTCTCTATTTAGGAAATGACAAGAGTACACACAATGGGCTTCTCAGAAAATGCAGTCACTATTGCTATCTGTTATGCTTGGCCTGGATAGAGACCAGTGTAGACTCAATTGAATTAGAGATTCATCCTCAAGGTCTTCTTAAGGAGTTTGAGTGTCAGAATGGACTCTGGGGGTTCTGAGGTTTCCAGGAAGCATCCACTCAATAGTAGGATGGAGACTAAGAGGCATTCCAAGACAAAGGGTCTTGACCAGGTATATTTGAGATAGTATCAAGTGGGTCAGAGTTAAAAGGAAAGTACAGGATATGCACTAGTTTATATAGTGGAATGATGCTGCACACAGATCAAGCAGTGCCAGTTCAAGAAAAGGATAAGAGCTGTGCATACACAGAAAAGAGATAGTGTCCATGAGAGAAAACGAGATGGTATGATAAGGAGAAGCCTAGCCATGCACAACATGTAGTCAATGAAGTTGTGTTTAGGCAGAAGGCATTCTGAAGGAACAATTAGAAGCTATGTGAAAGTAGTGTTTGTGGGAAGTAGAGGAAAAGAAGGACAAAGTGTATGAGAAAAGAAAGGGTTGTAACATTAGCATGGTGGATCTTATACTGCAACAATGGCTGCCACTTCTTTGGAGCCTTACATCTCTTTCTAGGTACTCCTTCAGGTATCTCTGCTTTCCCTTGTTCTGTATTTACTAATACCTCTGGACAAGGTGACCAACCATTTCTAGTTATAAGTGAATACTTGATGTTGGATTCTTGTTCCTGATCTAATGACCCACATGTGATGGCAAATGATGCAGAAGGGTTGGAATATCTAAGATTTCCAATTTCTGATGAAAGGTTGGCAAGGTTGTTGAGGTTGGGGGAGGATGTCTGGATGAGAGACACTTGTGAAATCAGAAAAAGACGAGAGGCATTGGGGTTGCCTGATCTGATGGCAACAGCAATGGTCCTTCCTGGGTCTATCAAAACTCCTGGAGAGTCTCCAAGAGATATGAGGCAGGTCATAATGGTTCCTGTAATAAGGCAATGAATATTGTGGCTGGTGAAAAAAGTGTAACCTCTTCACACACTGACTGTGGAGGTTCATTGCTGACTGGAGTCCTAACTCATTCTACATACTCCCACCCCCCTTGTATTGTTGGCAAGGGTCTACCTCTGATAATTGTAGTTGCCACATAAGGGTCATTCAAAGAATCTTTCCTCCTATAAAGATTGGGAAGGGCTGGTAGTGAATGGAGCACCTTGTGAAAGGTGATAGGCACTAGACAGTGTTAACTATGACTGTCTGTAACCTCTGCAGATTCTAATCACAGCTCACTTGTTACAAGTCTGCACATTGGTGGTGATTTAGTAGAGTAAGAATGGTAGTTTAGTTCTAGTAAAACAATCCAATGATAAGTGTCAAGCTCTAGGGAATTGAAGGGGGAACTGACCATACCACTAGCAATGGTTCAGAAGTGATCTCTCTCATTTGTAAGGGGAAAAACCAGGAGAAGTAAACTGGAGTTTTTGGCAGCACCTTAGGCCTCTATGTAACACTAGGATGTACATGTTTATACCAGATCTACCAATTCAAGTCACAACATAGTCTAAGTACGTGGTAGCATGAGGACAAGGTATGTGTCAATAACATTGGCCAAGTCCAACCCCAACCTTGGGCTACCTCAGACCATTCAGTTCACCCTCAGTTTCCTGACCTTTGGTCCCATCTTGGACTACCTTGGACCACTTGGTTCACCCACAGTCCCCTAACCCTGGTCCTACCTCAGATTACTTGGACTACTTGATTAAACAAACTTAATATACTGTACCTTTATATGGACTATGTCTTTTAGACTTAATCATTTCATTACTTCCATCATTTACTTACCTCCACTTGTATTATGCTCACCCTTAGAATCAATCCAGTGCATATGTCACTTGGACCTTCGGACTGCAGCTCAGACTAGTCTCATCCCTGAGTATACTGCTTTCGGTCTTGGAACACTGCCATATACTTTACTATATAAGCTGTATAGTGTAGCCATAGTTATTTAGTTCGAATGTCATTGTGTTATCATCACACTGTCTTTGTACCTTCCTATCCTCCAATCTCACTTCCTTTCAACTCCCACATTCAATTTTCTTGTCCTTTCTCTTAAGTTGACCTCAGACTTAGAATTCCAAATCAAACCATATACTCACTGTCATCCTCTAGTCATACATGTATCACCACTTGATAGTCATTCCTAAGTCTACTTGACTCACCTCCAAGTGCATTAAGTACTGACTCATTCTATCACCCCCAAACTCTTGGAGTTCCCCCAGACTAGCTCAGAATTGCCATGCTGGCACATCAGTCCTTGACTCCCCTCTGATAGATTTCAAATGACCTAGTAAATTCAGAACACCAGACTTGAAACTCAGGTGCAGCATATAAGCTGAAGCCAAAGTCCTGCTGTGACCAAACCCTGGCACCTTGGAGTTGCTCCCATCCTGGATGGAAAGAACACATTTTGACAACAGCCCTGTATAGTGAATAACAACTGTTTCATAAACATAGTTGGAGTTGAGGCTTTGAGGTTCTTTCTCCACTGTAGACTTCCATAGTTCTGCTTACACTCCCAAGTAGGCCCCCTGAAGTGTGTTGGAGTTTGCAGACCCAGCAAACATGAAATATTCCATGTTTTCAATGAATGCAGAAAAAGCTCCAGGAATATCATGCTTGCCTTCCAATGGTTCAGAAGGCTGGTTTGGTGATTCCAACAAGTCAGAAGGTGGTTTATGTTCCTTATGGTTTTCTCACTTTTCTGCCTCTTCTTCCAATATACATTGATACTCCTTGTTCTTGTTTGCTGGTTGTTATTGTCAACCACTGTGCTGCACTCCAGCTACAACTTGGGCTGGAGCTGGATCAGGAGCTAGAACTGGGGGTGGAACTGCTGGAACTAGTGGAGCATCTAGGTGGAACTATGCAAGACACTCAGCAAGCTCTTGGATAATAGGGCTTCCTGGTCATTCTGGAACATTTGCCTGAGCTATGTCCTGATCTCTCACTAACCTGGGATTGGGTGGATGTTGGCCGTCATCATTATCATTATCATCATAATTGTGTTCTGCAAAATGAAAGTGCTCTAGAAGTAGACCCTCCTACTGTTCCTCAACAGTGGGATTATTCCATGGAACTAATTCCACTTCTGGGATGGTTCTGGTCTCACCAAATGTGACATATCAGCTGGAGATGATGGTTTGACATTCTATGTATATCCAAAAGCTTGTAATTGTTGACCACATGTGTACCCAATCATGATACATTTCTTGCCATGTGATTGGAATTTCATTCCTTTGGTGTATAAGCATATACAAGGGTTGGAAGAGAGTGGGGTTGACCTGTCAATTAAGGAGGACTTGATATGGAATCTTTTCATCAATTCTAGAGGCTGGACTACATGCAGTAACATAGGCAGCAGTGGCCATTGCATCAGCCCAGAAGGATTTTGGAAGCTTGGACTCCTCAAGCATTGTGTTTGCAAGAGTGGACAATGTTTGATTCATTCATTCTGCCAAGCCATTTTGCTCTGGTGTATATGGGACAGAGATTCCATGAAGTGTCCCATCAGTTTGGAGTTGGTCCCAGAAAGCCTTGTTGACATATTTGATTCTGCCATCACTGTAAACCCATTTGACATACATAGGATTTCAAAAAGTCCTCCCAACCCACCTCCAGCCAGAAGACAGTTTGGACATCCTTTTACCATTGGTTGTAAATCTATAGTGCTTCATTTTTGTGCTTCATGAAGTAGACCTAAGGGAAATAAGTGAAGTCATCCACAATAACAATCCAGAACCTGTAGCCTTTTCTGGACCTTGGAGTTATATAGGACCTCCAACATCTGTGTGAAGCATTTCAAATGGATGAGTAGTATGAGCTTGTTCCTGGAGTTCAAAAGGTAGCTTCTTCATCTTTCTAAGAACACATACTTCACAAAATGTGGGAGTTCTAAGAAGAGTGTCTATCCCTTGGAGTTGGCCAGATTTCACCATTTGTTGAATGCAGTTTATGGAAATATGGCCCATGCATTTATATAGAAGGTTTATGTCTATAGTGGCAAGTCCAGCTTCCTTTTGGTTGTTTGGAGTAACACATGCATGATACAGTCTATTCTTGTGAATGGCAATAAGTATGGTGCTCTGGTCCTTCTGAATATAGCATATCTCAGAACCAGCTGGAAACACAGTGGGGCAACCAGCAAAGGCAAGTTGGTTTACTGAGATTAAAGAAATTCAGAATTCAGAAATTAGAAGGATGTTGGAGAGAACTATCTTATAAGTTGTTCCAGAGGCTTTAGAGATAGGTAGCACTGTGTCTATTCCTATGGCCATGGTGTTGGAGTTGTCTCCAAGGGTTACTGAACAAGGAGGTTATAATGGTCAGTATGTTCAGAACCAGGAACAGTGAGGGATGATGTGTGAGGATGCTCCAGAGTCAATTATCAGGGTATTGCTTCCACTATCCTCAGATTGGGATGACAAGTAAGCATGAATACATTGCATTGCTGACTCAGAATGGAATACATGTTTATTAGCTATGTTTGCATGTTAGTATTGAATCTTTATGTGAATAAATATTGTTACTCACCTGTCTCCTCCATGTCCACATCTTCATTGGTTGTCACAGCCAGACTGGCTTATAAACCCATGGGAGGGGTTGGGGGTTGGAATAACAAGATGGTAATGACAGCATTGGGTGGGGTGGCAGAGAGCTTGGGGAGCTCAACCATTGGTTTGGAAACCCTTGGCACTGACAATGGTGCAGGGCCAACTAGCATAGCTTGGTGCAGATGGTGGGGCATCTATGCAACTTTTGACTTGCTTCAAGGGGGGCAGTGGGGGAATTTAAGGATGGTCAATGCTAGAAGGAATTCCAAATTCATGTGACTCTTCATTCACTTCAAGGATGGTGGAGGCAGAATCTTGAGATCTGTTAGTGCTAGAAGTGATTCTGCATCATTGTCATTAGCCTGGCTAGTATCCACTGTTGCTCATCCATGCTTTGCAATTGGATGGGAAAATTGAAGTTTGACAGTGGTGGTTGTGGAGCTATATTGTGTAGTTGGTTAGTTTCAGTCGGCTAGATGGTGGAGGAGGGAATCAGAGTGCAGCAGGGGAGGTTTAGCAGAATCATTTGATGACCCTATAATTGCATTTCATGTTCTATTTAGGGTAGAGAACTGGATTGATGAACATAATGGCAGCAATGGCTCCACATTCTTCATGATAGCAGGGGAGCCTATGGAATTGGTGTCCATTGGACCCATAGGGGGATATGGAATTTGTAGGTTTGAAAGTAGTGTTTATGACAGAACTGAATAAGGGGAGGATTTTGGCTGCATAAACATTTCTACTTCATCAAGATAAGTATTAGAACCATTGGATAAGAGTGTAGTTTACCTTTACCTACAAAACAAACATGGCAACGAGGTTGCATAATACAATACAAGTTTAAATCTGATCTGTAAAATAAAGAGTGCTGGGTGAAAGTAAGAAAAATAATAGTGCATGTAAATAAGCCCTGATTTGGCCACCAAGATTCATGATGCATGATTAAGTACCATACATCTGCTCAGAGCATAAGAATTTGACCTTTATTGCATTTCCATTCTTCACCACCATATCTCACCAATATGTATCTCTTGTGCTTTTCAAACACCCTCAATCCATTTGCATTTTTTCAACATGTCTGATGGAAATGTGAATCTCTTTCTCAAGGCCACTGAAAACATCATCAAATTGGTTTTGTAGAGCAAAGTGGCACTTGGTGAAGACCACTGGGATGTTGCAATGCAAATGATTTTAGATCAAATGGCATGTCAGACTTGCCATATACAGTATAACATGGCTCACAAATACTAAGACTGAAGTAGGGCAAACTGTTCCTGATGCCACCCACACTCTGCAGCCCCTTACTGCAGTGAAAACATTCTGACCAAGGAACAGTGAGAAGTGGCCTAAGTAGCAGAGGATTTGCACCGCTACTGTTAAAGATCTGGAGGGGCATGCTTGGTGGCCATATGTGGTGAGGAGTGGAGCGAATGTATCACAGAGTGAGTCTGAAACAACCTAAAGTCTAGCATCAAGCTAACTCTTGGAAATTGAGGAAGGGATTGACTGAGAGTGCTAGCTGTCAGTTCAGGAGTTGTTATGATCACTTCTTTTCCCTTCTTTACTTACTTTCACCATTTATCTCTTGATTCATCCTCGCTGCTATCTCCTCGGACTTCCATCTCCACCGATCCGTTCTCTCACACCGATTACATAGTTCCTCTTACTCATCGTTTCCATCATATTCTCTCTCATTCTATGATGATGCATCCCTTCGATTAGGGCAGGTGTTACTTGATCTGTGCACACTTTCCTCTTTCTATATAAACCGTCTAATCTCCTATAATTTCTCCTTAACTTTGACCTACTCAATACTGCCTCAAATATACCACGGTCATTGACCCTTCGTCTCAGATTTCTCTTAGTCTTTGTTGTACTATTGAGTCAACGCTCCCTTGAAACCTTCGAAACCCCGGCATCTTGACACTTGAACCCTTGAAGGGCAACCCTTCAAGTGAACTTAGTTCAATCAAGTTTACGCTTGTCTCTATCCAGGCCAAGCATAACAGGAGTGTGATCTTACTGGCTAGTATGGTGAAAGACCAAGAGAACTAAACTGAAGTTCTCTGGCTGGCACTTGTGGCATTTTATACTACCTGGTATGTATGTATATGTTTGTATTGGATTTACCAATAAGTCCCAACATAGACTAGTATGTGACAGCATGAGGTATTGGCATGCATCAAGCATAGCCATGAAATGGAGGAGAAGATAAGCATGAGGTGACTGCATGGCAGTGGTAAAATGGAAGCGAAACATGTGGCATGCAGTTATGACAAATGAGAAGCATGGAAATGAAAAGAAGAAGAGAAGCTGAGCACTGCACAGAAATGAAAGAAGCAGTGCAAGTCCATTCTACAAGCTATACAATAGGGTATAGAAGCATATCACAGACAGGAAAATACTTGGTGGCTGATCTATGTATTCCACCACTTCTGCCAATTTCTTCAATGCAAATCCATTCCACAAAATTTACAATGTGGTATTTTAGCATGTCATTAATAGATTGATACATAGATGGCAAGTAATCATGCAAGATGTCTAATGGCCCCCCAATGCTGCCACCATGTATGGACCATTTATTTCTTTCAGCCGAATGATATCAGTTGCATGCAGATGGGCCGCCCAAGGGTCGTCCTTTGGGGGTTCAAGCGCCTAGATGGACGCCAGTGGTTCGAAGGTTTCAGAGGAGTGTCGACTCAATAGTATGACAGGGACTAAGAGAGATCCGAGGCAAGGAGCAATGACCTTGGTATATTCGAGGGAGTATCGAGTAGGTCAAAGTTAGAGTTACAATACAGGGAGTACGATGGTTTATATAGAAAAGGGAGAATGCGCACGGACCAAGTAACGCCTGCCCTAATCAGAGGGACGTGTCATCGTGAGCAATACTGGAGTCAGACAGAGAGCTCATATTCCACTGTCATCAATATTCACCCCCATCCACTATGCTCACAAAAAGCATGTCATGCCAGTGTGGAAAAAATGCCTGAGTGATAGTGATCAGGATGAAGGCCATGGGTGCAAGAATGAGAATGCCTTCACAAAATACCTTCTCACAGTTTTTATTCTCTGTGGATGCTAGATATGTTGTGTATGTGGTGGGAGGAGCCACAGAAACAGTGGTGGAAGTGGAGTACTATACATATGATACTTCATAGATAGCCTGTTGATGAATATATACAATTGCTAATAAATGGAAATGTGAGCACCACATTACTTACAAAGCCTAATTTTATATTATTGAACCATCATGTGGGCCATGATGCTTTCTCTACTGCAAGCAAATGCAATGTCACTGCATTAATAAGTGCTATAATATGCCACCATATGAATAACAGATCTGGTCTCTTGGCAAGATGTACTAGGGGAGATGGTTGTGGATGTTTGATGAAATGAGTTTTTTTGGTAGTGTTTTGCTCCATATTGGAGCTTGTAGCACAGCCATGCCACCACACCCTTTTCAAATGATTTCATCAGTATCATGTCACACAATGTGGTGAGCATAGATCTCAAAACGTCTTTGTATTTCCAGATTACCCACATATCAGAATTACATCATTGTTATATTGCACAGAGGCCCTGTATCCACAGCAGGCTCCTTGTATTTGTATGGATGAGCAGAATTCTACTATTCATCAGTCTATGGGCAGTCTTTTGGATAAATTGCACTGCACAGGCAATTGTGACATTGATCCTGCAATCTACTGGCAGATTAACAAGCATGTCCAATTGCCCAAGTTCCAAACTAGCCTTGTGCAGCTCTGTCCAAGTGTTAGATTAAATTGGAAAAAATCTTACTGTCCAATGAAACTTGCAGTTGGTGGGCTCCAGTTTCTCTTTTTAAAATCCAACAAATAGTAGGACCGGTCTAAAACCAGTTGCCTCAGAAACTAGATGGTCTTGTGGCCACCATTTCCCCCCACTTTCTCTGATTATTCTATATTTTTACTATTTTATTCTAACTCATTACAAGTATATACATTATATGTCTATGGACAAGTGACCCAAATATGGCCATATCTTGGAATCTGTGAACTGAATTACATAATCCAAGGTGCTATATGTAGATAGCTGAGGGTGTACACCACATTCTCCCATGCCACCGCTAAGCCAGATATTCACATGATGACCAATCACAGACCAGTCAGTCAGAAAACTGGTTGCAACCCAACTCACAGCTTTCTGACTTCCTCTTGAAGTGTGGTCCTCTGCCTAATAAGCAACCAGTAATCCATCTGCATCATACACTTCTCTCCATTGAATGAGCATGTTAATCCCTTCTTGATTGTCATGTCTGAGTCAATCCATGGTTCCTCACATCTCATATAGCTCCTGCTTTATCATGTCAAATTCCAATTTTGAGACAAGGGGCACCCCTGCCACAGAGTGTATGTGTCCTGGGGTGGGGTCTGTCATAATTGCAAGTGTGGCTGGGCAGGCAGGCAGAATGGTCTGTGAACAACACATCAATATAGAATGAGTGGGGGGTGTGAGGCTATAGTAAGATGAGCCAGGGGTGGGTGCTGAAGGGGAGCATGGAGTACAAGTTTTGGATCACTTGTGGGGAGGGTGCGATGTATGTAACCACAACCTCCACTTGAGCAACCACAGTCAGCCATGCAAATAGATATGAGAGCATGACTGACAGTTCTTACCCTTTAAAGCTGGTGGGTGTGATTGGTGGTACCTCCTTTTTATCACTTGTGAAGGGGTGGGCAATTGGATACCTTTGGTCGATGGAATGGCATATGCATGCTTTAGGGTGTCCAAGGCTCTTCAAGGTGCCCAAGAGCAGGCATGGGACACTGATTGTCCCTGCTGGTTTCCAGAATGGTTGCATTGCTATTTGCTGATCTGGCAGGCACTACATACAGCACCTTTGGCAACCAAATAGCAGGTAATATTTTTCTTCTGGCGCACTCACAAAAATGTTAAGCAGAATAGTTATTTCACATGCCTTGTACTCCCATTTCCCTCTTTATTCACAGGACTAACTAAATTGCCACCAACTTCCAATCTGCTGTCAAAGTTCTCAAATACCATGGCAATATCTTCATAGATGTTGACTGCAAAGTAGATGCCACCCAGGACAATGTCCTCATGCAATTTGAAAAAGACTTCCTGAACCACATTCTCTACTTGGCCAACAGAATCAGAATTCACACTGCCCTCTTTCACAGCACAATTGGTTACAACCACACCTGGCACATTAGCATCACCTTTTTGAAAATATTCAAACTGTGGCTTGACTCAAGGATTGCTTTGCCATTTACAACAACCTTACATTGGAACATGCAGAAATCTGGCTATTGTTTACCCCCACTCCCTTATAGAAAAACCTAACTCTGAATAGGACACAGATGCCCTCTGAAATCCCTCATCTGTACCCACTGTCCTGTATTCCTATATGGTAATTATGTTTTTGTCACCTTATTCCAGATGCATTTTCATAATATGTATTGTGCTCAGCATTCTTCCTTCCATTATTCAACGATCATCCTTTCTACTCGTAACTCAAAAGCAGAAGATATGACAAAGCAAAGAGTTTCGCAATCCACTCTACCTAAACACTGCATTCAAGACTGTGTGCACCTTGGGTAGCAGTTTTTCAAGAGGGCTGGCCTTTTAGGGTTTTTTTTTGATAGGTAGTAAATGATTTAAGAGCCCCCAGGGTAGTCTTTTAGAGAGTTTTGAACTATTTCCTAATATATCTCAGATGTTTTGCTTATGTAATGAGATGTATTTAGCATTATTTCTAATACTATATGGGCCATTCTGAAGCTACAACCAATGGTTTGCAGAGGTTTTCAGAGGTTTTTTATACATTTTAGATATTTATATTTGCATTGTGAACTATGTTGCTGACAATCCAATAAGCTGTAGAGGGTGATCAACACTCTCCAGATATTTGCCAAAGGATCTCCAGATGGTTTACAAATGATTTATATATATATTAGATAATTGATATTTAAAATATTAATCATGTTTCAGGTAATCTAATGGACTACAGATAGTTAAATGATTAATGATCTTCAGAGAATGTGCAAATATGTAGTTTCCAGATGGTTTTTAAACATTCCAATTGGTCTCAGTTCATGTGCAGGAGGCACCTAGACATGAAGCCAGCAAAACTGAGTTACAGGCGGTGCGACTCTGATGGAATTGATGATGCATGGGAGCTCAGGAGCTCCATACATCAAGGCAGGACAGAGGCATATATGATGAGCCACTAGGAACACATGTAGACAAGAGGATAAGGGAGGTAGCAGGTAGCACAAAATATAGGATCTGTTGGGACAGAAAAACAACAATATAAGTGAAATCTACATACAGATGACCAAACTGCACACCTGGTGGGACAGGAAGAGAACTCGCTGAAAGAGGGATTCAAGCACAGCTTCTGCAGCCCACCAAGTGGAGTTTGAAAGAAGGTGGCTGGCGAGGCAAGATGCTCCCTTGTGGCCACTAGACCAATTAGTCTTGTGTAATCAAGCTTTAAACCTAAACAAAAGAGAGAGGTGAGGGGGTAAGGAGAGGATGGAGGAGAAGAGGGAAGGGGGGAGACTGTAGGAGGGGATTTCCTGTGGAGGGGGTATCTTGATCATGACCGGTGGCAGTGGTGTGATGTGTATGGTGCAGGGTCCTTCAACTCACACCACTGTTGTGAGACCATGAGCAACACATGGGTCTGCAGTGCTGGTGACCACTCACCTTGTCGTTTTCCCTTCCTCTTAGCATCTATAGGGTGGACAGCCTTCACATTCTGAGGGGTTCAGCCTTTCCAAAAGTGAGGTTGGCTTGGATTTCACATGTGGCCTCTGCTTTTGAGACTTGGCCTCTCCTGAACTCTTTCAAATGGCCACATGGATCCTGGACTACTTCTGTGGCAAATCCTATTGGGAAAGGGTACTCTCAATCTCCTCTGTTAAGTGAATGAGAAGAGAGGGTTTGACTGGAGGAGGAGACATGATGAGCCATGAGGGAAGTAATGGGAACAAAGTGAGTAATTGTAGGGATCTGGTGGGACAGAAAAAACCCAGTTAAATGGTTGATATTTACATTATTAATTATGTTTCCAATCACATGATAGGCTGTAGTGGGTCAGATGGTTCATGGATGCTTGTCCATTAATGACATTATGGCCCCCACATAGCACCTTTGAAATTACCTTAAATATTAGTTCAGGTGTATATATAGCATGTTCACATATATCTAATGGCTTCAAAGTCTTCTGGTGGTACAAAATAGCAACGCAATGTTTTTCTTTTTCATTTTGTGGGATATTTATGGGAAACCAGCAAATTGTGCTGCCTGAATGTGAGTTTCACAAAGAAAAGTAAACAAAGCATAAAAGAGAGAGGAGAAAACAAGAGAAAACAAGAGAAAAAGATCACTAAAGAGCTTCATGGAATTTCAGCATGCCCAATACTATGTAATAGAATGATTACCTGTCCTCATAAGAATCGCAATGATGGGCTGGTAACATGTAGATACTGTACAATGTTCAAAAGCCTGCAGTTCCTATGATCTAGGATTAATAATGATTGAAGAGTGTCATCTATATAGAACTTCCAATTTGTTTTGTAATTTCATAGTGAGTCACTTAATGCTGACATCTTTGTTCTATAGTCAGAAGTATTTTGGCTCAATGTACATCAAAAAACACATTGGGTTTTGGCTCTCAGGCTACATGGTAGTTATGCATGACAACCACCCTGAATATATTTTTGCAGGACTTTTGGAAAGATAGTCTTGAGTTTGTGGGCATGACAGCAGAGTGCTTTTGGTCTTCAACATTTGTCTGGGTTGCTTCAGACATAGACTGATATGTTAGGTGTGCTCATCTGATTCTTCTTCATGACAAACCTGTGCATTATTTCTGTGCATTGGGCTTCCTTCTGGAACTGCACACTGACTTGCTGCTTCTTCAACTGGAAATGCACATCCATATTGCATAGTGGAGACTAGGTGCTATCCATTCAGGCCTTGAAAGAATGAGTATGGCAGAGAATAAACCAAATGTTGATGGTAAGAATCACATACATTGAACTGCACTTAGGTTAGAATTTGGGTTTGGCACATATGATCTATGCTGCAATTTGATGGAAGTGCTGCATGAAACATGGAAGAGCCAGCTGCAGCAATATTTTTTCACCAACCTATGTGAGATTCCTTGGGCAAGCCTTTACTTCCTATATCAGAACACCCATATATCCAATCTTGTGGTCAGCAGCAGAGTGCAGGTCAAAATTGGACTGAACAACAAGAATTGAGAAGTTGGTGGCCTGAAATTCCATCTTTGTCTTGAACATCTTGTGATCTTTTTAAGGGAAGGTGCCTAGGCAGATGTGCTTGAATCTTGGGGATGTGACTGCTGCACTCATACAGAATTTGGTCTTGACAGTCATGCTGCAAGCATTCCTGTCAGGCAGCAGCCCTACAAAGTCAATTATGACAGAGTGTCTGTGTTTATTTGGTGCAAGCTTTACATAAGACTAATTGGTCTAGTGGCCACAGGAGCAGTCCAGGGAGCCATCCAGGTGGTCAAACAATTCAGGAGGGGGAAAATCTCAAAAGCAGAGGCCATACTCGAAATCCAGGCCAACCTGCAGCTTCTAACTCAAATCCAGCAGAGCCAGAACTTGAGGTGAGTCTGAGGATGCAGAAGTGAGGTTGAAGAAAAGGCATAGGTCCTCTGGCAATGAGGATCTCTTCCCCTGAATGGGCACCTCAGCAGTCCTTCCAGCCAAGAACTCAAGCCAGGAGTCAAGCAGTGCCTCAAGCTCCTTGAAGACTGGGGATCAGACCCCACCATTGTTGTTAGAAAGATTCTCCTCTGTCCAGGATGTCCATGGAGACCTCCCCCCTAACCACTGGCTCAACATTGTCAATGGATATGCAGTTGACCTTGCCAAAGTCCTTGAAGCCCACTACTCCTCTGGTGTTGAAGCTGAGCAGTTCCAAGACCCTGGAGATCTCTTCCAGCTCTCCTGGAGAGTCGAGTCCCTAAGCAGTCCAAAGCCATCATCCCAGCGATCTCTTTTGCCCTGCCAGGTTGACACTCCGAGACATATGTTGCCTACCAAGTGTACATGTCAGTGCTTTTCGCCTCCATTGCTCCTTCATCCACTCTCGAGTCATTGATGTGAATATATTAGTTCCCATGGTCATGCCACATCTTATTTGCTAAAATGCTGAACCAATTCATCAGGTACTATGGCTTGAAAATGTAATGTCAGGTTCCATTTTCAACATGCCAAAACTAAAATAACCACTACTCCAAGTTCATCTGCAGCAAAATATGCAGGACCTGAATGTGATTGTGTGGTTGCTTACCCTATTCAAAGGCTTGACCAGCACGAGCCACAGCATGCTGATCATATGGCAAATCTCCCCTTGAAGCATGGGGACAACATGCAAGCCATTCACATACTCATTCCTCCACTCTGGCACAGTAAGGCACAATTGAAATGTACAAAACATCATTTCATTAAAAGCACAATGTTTCTATCACTATAACTACCCAACACCAAAGTAAAAACCATTGGGAACTCATATACTTTGTTGCTGGTATGTTACTCAGCAACCTAATTGTTGTGCTGTTGTGAATGTTGTTGTCCAGTAGAACAATAGGGTGTCAGGTTATAATGTTGTGATCAGACCTTCAGGCTCAGGTCCAATGGAGGAACATGGGGATAGAAGGAGGTAAGTGTGGAGGTGGTCTGAAGGTGGTCCAGAAGTCCAATTGAAACAACCCAAAAGGCACCAGCGTCAACTGGGTACTCTAGGGAATCGAAGAGGGAACAGACTGTAGGCACTAGCAAACGGTTCTGGAAATGATCTCACTGGTAGTAGGGAAAAAAACAAGAGAACTAAACTGGAGTTCTCTGGCTGGCACTTGCGGCCTTTTATACTACTAGAGTATGTATGTATGTACATGTGTGTATTGGATCTACCAATGAGTCCCAACATAGACTAAGTATATGGCAGCATGCATTAGGGGCATGCATCAAGCATAGCCATGAAATGGAAGTGAAACATGGTGCAACTGCACAGTGGTGGCAGAATGGAAAAAAAGAAGAACATAGCCATGTACTACACAGAAATGAATGTAGTGAGGAGTGCATGAGGCATGGGTGTGAGATGAAAGGAGAAACATAGGAAACAGTGTAGCCATCATATGTTAATCTGATAAGATATGAAAGAAACGAAAAACAACTAAGTCCATTGAGAAACAATGTTAGGCATACTGAGCCATAACGCCAATGGAGTAGAGAACAGAGAAGGGCTTAATGAGGACTTTGGCAAGAACTTATGTGTCACACCCTTATCAAGTTAATGGTCCTTAATTTCAGAGGAACAGAGGGGAGTGATATGGAGGAGGGAGACATGGAGGTTATGAGGAGGTAAAGCAGGGGGAAGGACTTTGGGAGGAGGTGATTTAGATGATATACAAACTAAGGTACAAGGAAGGAATACCTCTGAGAGAGCTTATATACTACTATAGTCAGATTGGAGATCAAACATAAGTATAAAGAAGGACATGGAAAGGTATGAAGTACATATCATATGGTGAAGTATGGAGAATGGAGGGAGCATGTGAAGGAGGAATGGTGGCAAAAGAGGTCATGTGGAGTAACATAGCAGGAATGAAGGGTCATAAGGATAAAAGGAGATAGGAACTGAATGGGAATGGAGTAGTGATGTATGGCAGTCCGATATGGAGAAAGGGCACAAGTCCAAGATAAAGTAAAGGAGGTCTGATTGGGGTTTGTCAGGAATGATACCAGAGTAGATTGGAGATGTGACCTCCCCACCCCAACCACACCCTACCCCTGGCCCCAAATATCTCATGTCTACCAACAATGAAGAGTTGGATAAAATCATGGAGAATGTCAGAAATGATACCCTAGATTCGACCTGCAGTGTATCAGTTCCCTCCCACCACAATCATGGCGGTGCACAGATACCTGACTTTGCTATCACCTACAAAGTTTCATTCCCCCAATCAAAGAATACTAGCTGCCTCTCACACCTCACCAGAAAGGTGACATATGTTGGCTACCCATTGCTCACCAAGCTTAAGGCCTTTGGCCCACATTCTGATAATATTGCAGACAAAGAGGGATGTTTGGCCATAAGGGCCACTAAGATGTAGTCCCAAGGTTCATACCATTGGTATTCCAAGTTCCAGGGGTTCCACTGTTGACTGTAGGCAGAGAGTAATGACAGGAGGCATTTGTGTTCCGCTAGGAAGTGGTTGAGACCAGGAAGATGAAAGGCCTGACAGTTGGCCAAGGTATGGAAGTGGTTTGGGGGTGGTGGGTAAGTCCTGCACTTTGAAAAATTCCAGCAACTACAAATATATAATCATGTTTCTGATCAGGATCTCTGTTTACCAAACACCTGCCATTCCGTGGCTTTCTGACTTGCAGCCTTTCTGACCTACTCGCACTTATGTGCTTTGTGTCACAGGTGGCTGCACCTCCAACAGGTGTGGTGGAACATTATCTGCACTTGTGTAACCATGCATGTGATTCTGTAGAGCAGTGCACTCATCCTCGCTTAGCCAAGCCAGAAGTTGAAGGCCATCATGCCATGGCAGTGAACAGGTTCCACATCTTGTGCCTGGGGACCCCCTGATCCCAAGCAGTCTTCCTCATGCCCTCCAAGGCTAGAACACCTGCAACAAGTACTTTGTAAGTATGTGATAAATGGTGTGAATTATGGCCCATTCTACAGGGTGGAAATCAACTCCTTTGTCCATGAAAGCATTCAGCGCAATAAGCAACTCATGTGTGCGCCAGTTGTGACAGTAGTCTTGCTAACGTACATATTTCTTCAATATGACCACACAGCAAATTAGTTTGAATACCTGTCTAGCCTGGTTATACAGCTTGTACGGTTTGTTTGTTAGACATGGGGACATGTTGCATGCCCAGTCTTCTCTGCCTTGAAAACCCCCTCACTTTGCCATGGCTAGCTGATGATGGTGGATGCTGCTAATGGTGAATGTCCAGGACACCAGGAATGATGGTTCATTGTATAAGCTCACTGAGACCCATTGAGCAAGCATTACCTATCATACCAACATCTTCAATCAGCTTTCAATACAACCACACAATAAATTGATACTTGTATAGCCTGGTTATACAGAATTATACGGCCTTATACAATCACTTATACAATCTGCCTCATTGTTTTAGACATGGGGGCATGTTCATGGTGTCTCATCAACCCTATTACATGTCCTATTACACGCCTCACAAATCCTACAAGCTACCCTTACATGTCCTACTAGCTACTACAATGTGGGTGAAGGTGGTGATGAAACAGGAAAAGGTCTTCATGAGAAATTGTCAGACTTATATATACTGGAATGAGTTGTCACTGCATATGGAAATTGTTGTCACCCAATCAGGCAACCGTCACAATATGCATCTGCATGTGGCCCAATGTCATTTGACCTTGTATGGAGGCTACAACATCCCTCTCATCTAGCAGAGTAATCTTGATTATCAGTACTGAGTGGTATAGTGTAAGCTGCTGCCAGCAGTAGGAAAAGAGCCAGAGCTTTTACCTTTCAAAAGGTATGCCTCTGGGGTAGCTGTGTCCTCCACCAAGGGCTCACATCAGGAAGTGTCTGTGAAAAGACAGAAAGGCTTAGCTGGCAACACAACCATATTATCATAACATGAGGAAGCTTCTTTCATAGTGGAACTTGTTTGGGCACACATTACAGAAGGTCACAGTAGGCATAAGCTCCTTCCTGCATTGCTCTTTCCTCTGTATATCCTGGAATATTAATGGGATAAGATTGGAAACACTACTATGTCTTCTGTGCAGTCCATGGGTGCCAAATGGAGAGGATGAGGGATGGAATATGGCCTGCATGTCGAGGTTTGCCAAGGGTTTCTGGCCCTTTGCCAATACCCACTATGCGGAATGGCCGCTCACGTGAGACAATTGCCAACGCACTCCTAAGACTCCAGATGAGGCTGCTTTCTTGCAGGAGCAGATTGACAAGGAGGTCGAGCTTGGCCACTATTCAACACTGTTTGGCCCAGACCTGTTGCCTGGAATGTACAGTATGCCCATTCATGCAGTGCCTAAGCCTGGAAGCAACAAGTTATGCCTTGTCACTGATCACAGATAGTGCTGGTCAGTTCGCTCTCAACAACATGATTTCGCGCGAGGACATCGCAGGAGTCACTCTGAACAATGTCCAGGATCTAGGCAATGCCCTGCGCTATCTTTGAGAGCAGGAGCCTGATCTTGACCTGATTCTCTGGAAGGCCAATGTTTCTGAGGCCTACAGGCGCATGCCCATGCATCCACTCTGGCAGATGAAGCAGGTCGTCTCCTTTCATTCCAAGCGCTATGTCGACCGATGCAATGTTTTTGGGGGTCGTGCATCTCAGCGCATTTGGCATGCCTTCATGTCACTTGTCACCTGGATCGCTGTCACCAAATATCTCATCTATCTCCAGTACCTCTATGTCGACAACTCCTTTTCCGCTCAAAAGAGGGGAGAGAGGCTCTTTTACAAGCACTATCAAAAGGAGCTGCCTGAGGAGCGCAAACAGGTCTTTGGTAATGTCCTTCCCATCATTGGCTTTGAGGTGGACCCAATCTGATGGGGGTTCGCATGTCAGAAGAGTCCGAGCTCCAGCTGATCACAGCTGTTTGAGACTTTGCTCTGCATGGCATGAGACGTCCTTTGAGGGACTTCCAGCACATTGCTGGTTACCTTAACTGGGCTCTCAATGTCTACCCTTATCTTCGCCCTGGACTGTGTGCGCTTTATGCCAAAACAGCTGGCAAGCTGATCCAGAACACCTGGTACTCTTATGGGTCAACAGGGATGTTGAGAGAGAACTGACCTGGGTTGTCGACCATCTCCTCCGTTGTGATGGCATCTATTTCCTTCGCTCTGTCACATGGTCTGCTGATGATCTCTCATCCACTAGTGGTCTTGCATGTGTAGACTACTGCGACGCTTCACCCTTTGCCATGGGGTTTTCGTACCCATCGCTTGCTCTGGGCTTCCAAGCGCCACTCATCACATCTTTGTGGGACAAGAGGGATCCATGTTCTATCTCGAGGCCCTGAGTGTCTGTGCTGCCATCCTTGATGCAACACCTTGCCTCTTACCGGACCAGGGCCTAGGTGCTGTGTTCACAGACAACATCAATACTGTCCAGCTCTTCAACTCGCTCTGAGCACTACCTGCATTCAACTGCATGTTGATTCTGGTTGCTGATATTCTCCTCAGTCGAGTGTTGCATGTGCCTGGAGTCCACAATGAGATTGCTGATGGCACAGTCTCGCCTTCAGAATGACCAGCTCGCTTCTTTGCACCCTGGTCTTGTCATCTCGACCTTTAAAGCCCCTCGAGTTACACTGGGGGCAGCTGTGTTATGAGCCTCTTGTCATCTTCTCCGGCCAGGCAACTCCCAAGGGCTGCCTGGTCCATGGGGTGACTGCTTGTGGAGCGCTCCATCACTCTTGGGTGTGCGCTTGACCGGTCCACTCAATCCATGTACTCATCCGCTCTGAACTCCTATCTCACCTTCTGCCAACTGCGAGCCTCATCACATCGAGCCTCCTTCGCTCCTATCTGGCTGGCATTGTCTGTGAACTCGTGCCATCCTGTCCATTTGTTCTCCAAAACCGGTACTCTCCTCTTGTGGTTTGCACCCTCAAAGGCTCCATACAGTGCATTTCCAATCTCTTTTTCCTCACCATGCTCCTTGTGGGCTTCTTCAGCTTGCTATGCTTGACACCTACTCTAATGGCTCCACAGCAAAGACCTCATGGAGTCATGATGTCTGTCTCACCTCAACTTCCTTCTCCTTCATCCCACAGTCCAACCCTGCCTCCCTTCCAAATTTAACACCGCTTGACAGTGTTCCTAGTGGCTCATCCTGTATGCCTCTGTCCTGCCAAGATGTATGGAGCTCCTGAGCTCCCATGCATCTTCAATTCCATCACAGTTGCACCACCTGCGACTCTCATGGAATTAACAATGCATGGGAGCTCAGGTGGCATGCCTGGGAGTTATTGTAACTGGTTACAGTCACAGTTAAGCAATCTGTAAGCCAAAAACTGGAATGTACTTTGACCTTCAAACACCAGCCTTACAAGTATATGACCACATATGGGCATGCTTGCACATCCAGTTCAAGCCCGTCAACCTGTGCATACTTTCCCCCTTTGGTGCACCTGTACCATACTCAGTAATCATTGAAAGTAACTTGTTTAGTCACTAGTGCAGCTGAAATTGTGACAGGGGAAGCAGAAAAATATATGTGGCATGCCCAAGGGTTAATATGCAAAGAAAACATACATACCAGGAACATAGGGCTCCCAGTGTGGCTATTGCTAAGTGGGAAGCATGACTGGCAGTCATAAGCCAGCTACTATGCTCCTCCTGTTCCTGACATCTTGTGCTGCTGATATTATCAAATGTGAAAAGTTCATGGTCAACGGCACCATGTGCCAACAACACACGCCCCAACACTGAGGATGACATGTGAACCAGCTGGATGCATGTTGGACATTTATTCCAGGAAGACAACAATATGAGTGAAATCTACATACAGAGGGACAAACTGCGCACCTGGTGGGACAGGGAGAGAACTGGCTGAAAGAGGGGTTCAAGCGCAGCTTCTGTGGCCCACCAGGCGGTGTTTGAAAGGAGGTGGCTGGCGAGGCAAGATGCTCCCATGTGGGCACTAGACCAATTAGTCTTGTGCAAACAAGCTTTAAACCCAAATAATCTCACCATGGCGATTCCATTAATTACAATGGCATGGGAAGTGTGTTCTATATGTTTCAAGGCCACACCATGAGAAATAATTTGCTGAGCACATGATTCAATCCACTTCTACAACCCAGCCATGAACTGACTTGTTGCTTTGCAGTTCTCCCAATGTGGTCCTCCAGAATACAGCCCAGATAATCTGTGACATATGTTAGGGTGAGCTTCTAGAACTTTGGCAAATGCTGTGTACCTCGTTTACAATGCAATTGTGAGTTCCAACAGTACATTGGGTGTCTGACGCTGGGGAGCTAATGAAAGCCAGGAAACCACATGCATGGTTGTTAACTATGTGGATGAGATTCCAGGCATCCTGGTTGCAGTTGATATGTTTATGTGACCAGGGGGTGCTGAGTGGCCAAACTGGGACACAATTGCCCACTGGAATGAGGGGATGATAGAGAGTTACCCTTGGTCCCAATGCTGCTAGATTGGGTCCATGAAAGGCAAGGGGATTTGGGTACCATCTGTTGGGGGTCAATAAAGTGGGTAGGCTACTGGTGAGCAAAGGGGCTGCATGACAAGGTTGCTTCAATTCCATATTTGTGAAAACGGAAATTCTTAAGGAGGTGCTGGAGAGCGATGACAAAGAGATGATGCTCCTGTGTCAGGATATAGAGCAGGCAGGGGAGCACAAACAGAATGCAAAGAAAGCTTGTGAAAGGAACCCTTTATGGAGGGCTTTTCACAGGAATGTGAAACTGCATGAAGGAAGAATGGAATCCCATGCTTGGGTTGCAGGTTCAAGTATCTGCCTGTATTCAAAGAGGGACAAGGCCAGAGCTTCTGATGCTGATGGCTCCCACGCCATGCCCCAAGCAATTGATGGAAGGCAATTTGAAAGTGAAAGGAAGAATCTGCAAGTGGTGGCCCATGAAAAGGTATTAGGGATGAGGAAGGTGGTATACCGACACAGATGGCAAAGAGACCTGAAGAGGTTGCCCAACAACCTGCCCATCCATTGACCACAAGTCCATCAGGAGAAGGAGCAGAATTATCCCAAAATCCAGACTGACCAGACATCTGCCCCAACAAATTGGTAGGTCTACATGGCAGAGCAATGATAAGCATGCACAGCCACCTTGTCAACCACCAAATGGCTGTTCAATATGAATATCCTTCCAATGGGATTAACTGTGTCCTGGTGGAGGGCTTTGCATGCATGGCATGCCACAAAACGGAAAAGGCATGTGGCCATTCAAGTTGTGCCAAGTACAGAAGGTCTGGACAAAGAGCTGGTTGGGATGGCTGGAGAGAAGGGACTCGCAGCGGTCGACATTCATAGGGGGTAGTGATAGCGAACAGATGGGGATGGCTATGAATAGTTTCAAGGGATTCGACATTGTCAAATTCTGATGTAGGAGGAGCAGGCAACGGCTCAGCAAACTCTGTCCAGCGCACAGTCCTACTCTTGACCGCTGCAGCTGGGTCCCACACAAAATGCCTCCTAAACTTCTGCCCCCTACTGAGCTCCTGATTCAGGCTTCAACTTCGGATGGTCTGGACATCTGTGAGCTTCTCCACACCCACTGCGATCACAGACATGTGAGTATGGGCATTCAGATGCTGGGCGACGACAGGTGCCTTGATTCCAGTTGTGGCAGGGCTCTCTGCCTCCAGGAAGGGCAGCTCTGGCATGACGCTTTGAGGTGCCTTGGTCTCCATCTCTGGCACTTGGACCCACACCAAATGAGGAGAGGTGAATGGTTCTGAGGTCGTCGAACATGGCAAACTCAGAGAGACGAACGTGCTTTTGATTGGCGAAAGGTTAACATGAGGCATGTGGTAAATGAGATACAAACATATAAGTGCACTACACAAGGTAAAGGGCAGGCATAGGCCTGGTGCAAAGGCAGTGTAGCTGTCATGCGTTACGGCTCATTACGCCTAACATCATTAACAGACTTAGTCATTTTCTTTCTTTTTCTTATCTTATCAGATTGGGTTTAAAGCTTGTCCAATTGGTCCCACCTGTAACTCTGATGGAATTAACGATGCATTGGTCCATTAGAATGATGTTAGGCGTAATGAGCCGTAACGCATGACAGCTACACTGCCTTTGCACCAGGCCTATGCCTGCCCTTTACCTTGTGTAGTGCACTTATATGTTTG
>JBBPRK010000251.1:0-28987 GCA_038093075.1 Boletus patriciae | reverse complement strand
GTTTCATACCATTCCATCAAAGGACAGAGGAGTTATGAATATATTTCTCCCCATCCAACTTACTAGTACTACCTACTACATACATACATCGGACCCGAGTTTCCATATTTGACACCTTTCCCACGATCCGATTACTTAGCTAACTTAAGGTCAGATGACCAATAGTAACAGCTACCTATACCTACTTTTACTTCCAATTTCCGACCATAGGTCATGGAGGAATTAAATATTTACTCCAACTTGACCCCATATCACCCCTCTGCTACATAGCTGAATGATCCATTTCATATCTTTTCCATTACTAAGTACATAGCTAAGTGTCAGAGAGAGATTGACCAGGCACAGTACAGCCTTGCACAGCATGAGTCAGTATGAGTCATTTTGAGTCACATGACTCGAATTGGTCAGCAACCTCTTGGCATTAATAAGCAGTCCAGACTCTTGATTGGCTGGCATTGCCACTGTAAATTATGTATATAAGGAGAGTGTTTTGAGCCCCCAAAAGAAGCAGGCTGCACATCTGAAAGACACATCTAAGTAGAATCAGGTAGACACAGGCACAGAAAGCCACATACCTTAGCCTCACCCATATCAGGAATTCCCCTAACAGGTACCCAACAGAGGACCTAGAGTAGGCAATTTCCATAGCATTAGCACTACCAGATAGTTGTTAGGAATAAAGACTCGTACCCAAAGTTAGGACAAGTGAAATAGGAGAACCCTTTTGGGAGAAAACCCTATATCGGGCAACAAAAGGACAGATCCCCAGCAACATATCCCCATTAGCTCTACTGCAACCCTTGCTTCTCCAACTGACTATCCACCCTAGGGGATAAGAGGTAGTTCAGTCACTACACTTGAAACCACACCTCCTTACGTTTGCAATACAATTGAGTTAGGAAACCAATTCATGTGAACTAAGAGACTTGTGTGAACAACTCAGCAACTCATCATAGCAGCATATCGTTGGAGTAGCCTCCACAAAGCTGCTGACTAATCCCTAGGATATTTTTATCCTACACTTTCTGCCCAATTGAACTCAATTGCACCAGATGCCTAGTCTGAAGCATCTTCAATTCTGATCTTTCCAATGCTTGTTGAGGATCAGCAAACAACCCATGTTACTGGTACACTAAGTTACTCACCGACTCAATCCTAGTGCTACTGGGACTGTTTCACCTAAGGTAGCTCTCATTTATACTCTACCAACATCACGTGGCGTGACTCTATTGTGACATAGCTCGTTTTGGCATGACTGGGATCTGAGTGAGACCTGAGATTTAGAGTAACAGGGGCAATAATATAGTGTATGGTATCATGATACACAAATGACCCCAGAATCTAAGAATCTAAAACACTGAAAAGAGTGAGACTCAACACTCGAGAAACCTAAGTACTAGCAGATTGATGTAGGGGCATGTTGGCTTTCTTGAGGTTGTCAAACACACTGAGAGGAAGTGTCCAGTGACCATGGTATTTTCTGGTGGTGAACGCAGCTTGTTTCCCATTTAACCCTTTACAGTAGGCGTCCATAAAACGGAGTGAACGAGTTGCATATCTGTGAATTTCTGTCAGTGTCGAGCAAAAAAGGGCAAGGACTCGGAGAAACAGAATATACCATTGCATGGTCTCCAGCAGGATGGAGTCCAGTGCTGATATGAGATTCCTTTCAAGGTCAGCTTTGGATGAGGAGGTGGGGTACTCACAATACTTCCATTTTGCATAGCCCCAGCATTGTTCAATGAAATTCAGTTCATAATGAAATTTTGGCAGAAAAACCAATTGAAAACCTCATTCCTCGCAGAAATACTCCAATTGTGATTTGACACTGACAAAATCGGGCTGATTAAATAGGACTCAATGACAGCAGCATTGGGGTGTATTCTTTGGGCATTTGAAACCTTTGCATTCAGCTCGGACTTTGTCCATGTCCATGAATCCTTGTTCCTGCAATATATTTACCATGCCTTTAAAGTTCCCCTCAGATCCTTGAGAGTCACCAGGTCCAAAGTAAAAAGGACTGGGAGTCACCATCAGAGAGTTTTCCATCTGACATCTTGATACATTACTTGAGAATTTTGCCATCAGCACGGTAAACGAGCTTCCTGTCAGCATCAACCACATTCCTGTCCACTTCGAAGATTGGCTTTTCAAGTTTTGTTGGATATTTGGGCATTTGACGTGCAGAAAGAGCATCATCTGCTCGTTTCAGGTGTATAGTTGCATTGTTGAAGATGAAGACATGTCATTCACTTGGAAAATGCTTCTCAAGGATATCCATGGCGATCTCCACATGACAAAGAATGTCATCATTGGTGAAATATCCATTGCACACTTTGCCTGCTTTGAACAAGGTATGTGCAGCATCCTTTCCATAAGCTGACCTTAGCCATCCATAATTGGCCAATATGAAATCCGCCACCATTATTGATGCCCCTTCCCCTTTTGGCATTGGTTTTGCTGTTTCTTCCTTGTGGACCCAGTAGACCTTGTGATGGTCATTTGCATAGAACGTTGACTCATTGTGAAACCAGGTTACGATGCACACCCCTTCTGGCATGGCACTGGTGTGATCACCATGGCCTGCTTCCTCCAATCCATCCTTCCATGCTCGCATATGACATTGAAGCTTGAACATTGTGGGGAGGAATTTTGTTTGGCGGTACATGACAATATCCTCACATTCATGCCCATCAACATATTGACCAGATGGAGACTTTGTCCATCAATGGTCCATCATGGTCATCCAACGATATGCCATGGATAGCAAAATTGTCTTCTTTAGGCCGTGCCCCTCCTAGACCTCAGAGCGAGCTAGAAAATGGACAATGTCCTCTGCCCGTACATATTTCCCAATGCCTTGAAGATGTTCATGTATCTCCTTTGCAAGGTCACCCTTGTCGAGCAGAGAGGTGTTCCAGGTGCCATAGAGATTGATCAGAAGATCATTGCAACATTCAATGAAGGAGTGGGACCATTAATGAAGGTTTCGTGCTGTGAGTTTCCCTTTCTGATGTGCGCAGGCTGTCTGCTCTGATGTCTCAATCCATGTGAGAGGTTTCAACTCAGGTGCTGGATCATTGTAATTCCATAGGAACATCTTCATCATCTCAAGCTGTTTCCATAACAGACTATTCCCTTCAAATTAACTGTGGCCAATTCCAAAGTGACATCGTGGAGATAAAATGCCATTAAGGTCAGCGAGTGCAGAATTACACACAGGAACAAGGGGAGGTGCCCGTTTGTGTCCAGACAAGTCTTCCTCCCTGCCACCACTCTCGTCAGCTTCCTCTGAACCATCTGAGTCATTCCCAGGATGTTTAGGTGTCTTGGCAGCTCCCTCAAGTTCCTCTGCTGCTCTGGTGCCAGGTTCTTGTTCTGTCTTGCTGGTCTGACTCTCTGAGTCTTCAACACCCTGACCAGAGCCACGAGACTGAAGCACAGAGCCTGACAAAGCCTGTGATTGACAGTTTTGGCCTATGCAGCATGGACTCGACACCGGCAGCACAAGTTTCAGTTCCTTTATGGGCCCAGGACTTGGAATGAGCATTATGGTCAGTCTAACTTGATAGGCAAAGTGGTACACACATTCTTCTTGTGATGCTTCTCCTGTAATAGCTGTCTAGCCTTCTTGAGGCTTTGAAGATGTGATGAATCTGCGCGCTTGCATTTTGACATGGCACCAAGCGCTGGATCTCTTGGGTCAGCTTTGTTGAATTCTAACATTGCTTTGTCATCACAATGCAACATACAACTTCTTATATCTTCTCAATTAGAGCCTAGACATAAATTTGAATCTCAGGCAGGTCTGAGAGATAGTATCCTCCACCTTTGCCACAAAGTAGATTTTTATTATATGAGGCCGAGAGATAGCTATAAGCAAATGTAACACTTTTGCCAGCCAAATAGCCATCAGCATGAGAGAATTCATCACGTGACGTTCGTAGAGTATGAACAAGAGCTATTTTAGAAGATTACATTTCCCTAGCTTCTAGTGTTCTATCCGTGGAGGCAAAAGCAATTGTCTGGAGAGCATTCTAGTTAGTGTTCTTTGCTTGTTGCCTAGAAAGAAGTCAGCGTTGTTGACAGCTAAGGCAAAGTACATGGTGATCTTAATGTGTGCCCAGAAAGGGCTGTGGATTAAATTGTTCCTCTGCTCCCTCCATCAACCCCTTCCATTTCCACTGAGAATCCATGCCAACAACACTGTGGTGATATCTGTTAAACTTATAGTGTACTATTTCATTCTTTATCGTAGTATACAGTAGTTTACCCTATATGGTTACCGCTATTACATAAGTGAACCACTCGTATATATCATTCAAACTCCGTGTCTGAGTTCTAATATCATCTCTTCTTATACCACTACGTGCCATCACTTCAGTGTCTCAACCCAACCAGTATGTACTAGTTCTTCCTTACCTCAAACTAGTCTACACCTAGACTTCAACAGGTTATGAGCCCTGATAGCAAAGCAATGCATCACGCCTAATGGCTGCAGCGTCTGCTAACTATTCAGACCGGTTCTAACACTGCGTGGAAACGCTGCATGTGTTTACACCTGAAATATGGCACTGCGTCCCACTGCATTTTTGTGCAGGATGCTAGTAGGGGGAAACTATGTTGGTTCAACTCGCTGATTAATTCGCGCAGAACCTTCAATAAAAATGTCTTCCTCCAACTCCAAGTCCGTTGCCAGCACCATCCCTGTCTTCACCGGCACAAATTATGCCGCCTGGTGGCCCTCCATGACAGCTTACCTGCAGTCCACTGGCTGCATGTGGATCGCCAAGTTCACGGAGCCTACCCTTGCAAAGGGTTCTACCAAGGACGTCCGCGACTTTTTCATCGCCTGGACCAAGGCAAACGACACTATCATCGGGTCCATCAAGAACACCTTCTCCAACTCCCTCAAACTCAAGCATCAAGCCATCTCGGATGCCAAGACCCTCCTCCTTGGGCTCTTAGGGGATGAATACGCCATGCCAGGCATCACTGGCGCATATGCGCTTTTCAAAGAGCTGCTTGACTGCAAAGTCGCCTCTTCGGCTCATCCTGAGCCATCTATTAACAAAATCCTAACCATCTACGTGCAGCTAGAGTCAGCTGGCTTTGAGCTCTCTGATGAGCTTGAGGCCATGTTCCTCCTGGCCAAGCTGCCAGCATCAATGAATGTGGTCACGCAAATGATTGCGCAGAAAAAGGATTCGGCAGGCAAGACCGTCGTCCCAAAGGTCGCCGAAATCAAAGCAGCTGCAATCCTATCATGGGATCAGCACTCAATAACGGAGCCAGTGCCCTCACAGCAGCAGGCCCAAAAGATCAGCGCTGTTAAGCGCAAGGGGGATGACCCCAACTTCAAGGAGCAGCAGGCACCGAAAGGCAACGGCTCCAAGAAGAAATGGAAGCGCGGCAAGTGTGCTGGAAAACAGCAGAAGGAGAGGCAGGCACAAGCTGCCTCCGAGCAGCCCCATGCTCACATTGTGTCAGTCACCTATACCTCCAGCCCTGAGCTGCCTGTCAACCCCCGTGCCCTTGCCCATCGCCCCGCTTCGGCTTACCAAGGTCAACAAGCTCCTCCCTTCCATACAGGGATCAAGGATGCCATTGCTCTCGCCCATAGGCTTGAACTCCCTGTGACCATGGAAAACATCCATGGGCTCAACACTGGACTTCAGATCCAGGGGCCTGGTTTCCTATCCGCTGCTGTCCGCCTCCCATCATCATCTTTTTCGTCATCACTGTGTCCTCTGTTCCCGTCATTCTCATCTGCACACGACACCACCCCTCTCGAGTACTGTCTAGGTATTCCCATCTCCTCCTCTTGCGACTTTGATGTCGCTGACCACCGTCTATCAGAAGACAAGTGGCTCAGCGGAGACTCCTCTGCCTCCCACTCCCTGCTCTATAGAGCAGTGGAAATGCAAGACAAGCAACCTGTTGCCTTGTTGTCAGCTGTCACTCTTGACAGCCCTCCTCCCTCACTCGCCACAAGGCTCGAGCCCATCTATGAGTCTGATGAAGACTCCCCTCCCCCGGCCAAGCGCTCCAAACGCACTCGCCGGAACCAGATCATGGCTCCACCCGCTGATCATTGGGACGAGGAAGATCTCGTCGACATCTATGGCTCGGGAATGGATGACAACAATGATGGGTTCGTCCATATGTGCTCGTACGTACTTCACTCATTCTGCCCACATGACTCGCTAATGGCAGCTCTTGTGCCCACAGCTAGTAGTTATATAAATATGTGTGGTAGTGTTACGGCTTGGTACGCCTAACAGCATCCTAACGGACTTAGTCATTTTTCTTCTTTTTCTTTATCTTATCAGATTAACTTATGACAGCCACGCTGCCCCATGTTTCTCTTCTCTTTTCACATCATGCCACATGCATTCCTCACTCCTTTCATCTCCGTGCAGTGCATGGCTATGCCTCTCTTCTCTTCTTCCATTCTGCCACCGCCGTGCGGTTGCATCATGCATTACTTCGTTTCCATTCAATGGCCGTGCTTGATGCACGCTTCTACCTCATGCTACTAGAGTCCAGAATATTCTAGAACAATCATCGGTAGATCCGATACAAACATGTACATACAGTAGTACTAGTATATAAGGGCGCAAGTCCCAGCCAGAGAACTCTAGTTTAGTTCTCTTGGTTTTCTACCCCATAAACTCCACTTGAACACTCCTATCCACCGCTAGTTGTTGGTTAGTACTTTTGATCTTCGATTCCTTAGTGCACCCTTGACGGGTTTTTGGGTTGTTTCATTAGAACTAAACTACCACTCTTGCACTACCGAATCAACACCGATGCGAAGACACAAGTTAGTCATCGGTTGCTTTTCCTCTAGGGCACATGAAGCCTTCATATCTGACGTTGCCAAGTGCCCATCTCCTTCCACAGAACTCTCCGCTCATCCTCCGCACCATCCGCCTCCATAGCCCCAAGACATCCCGACCATCCTTACGTGGCAAGTACCGTTATAGGCGGTCCAGCGGTCCCAGCACTCCAAAGGAACTGGAAAGTAGTTGAGAGAGAACCGGTCCCGGTACGCTCGCCAACACCGGCTGTTGAAGAAGCAGCTCAAGATCCTTCCCCCGCAACAAGATTCCTTCTCCTTTTGGAAGAAGAATTGTGGCTTGAATCATACGTTTTACCAAGAGATTCTCAGGGATATTTAGTAGATCCGCTAAGAACAATCGCGGTCGCCCTTAAATCGGGAGACCCCAACGCCTCTCTCCTTTCCCCGATTTCACAAGAGTCAGTAATCCGCTCTCCGTCCCTCGACCCCAACAACCTAGAACCAGAATCGGCAGAACTTACTTATCCCGCCCCTTTAGCATTCTCCGCCGACGTACCTGGGTTGTCAGATCGGGCCGAAGAACCCGAAATCAAATATCTGTGTACCGTAACTAGGGACGGTTGGACGCCTTTGGGAGAAAGGCCAATAGTTGTAAAATGAGAATGAGAGGAAGAAGAACGGGTACCAGAGGAAGTACCTAAGAAGAAGCAGAGGATCCAAAGGAGGAAGCCGATAAAGCGAAAAGAGATCCGCCGCGCTAACCTCGGAGATCCGCGCCCCGATGAACAGATTAGTCAGGTTACCTTACGCCCCAAACAGATACTTTGCCGCCCCTCCCAATACACTTCCTAAATAGTAATATAATATGTCTTCCTCCCTCCCCGCTAGTCTGGCAGCAGCCCTCTCGGTCGCAGGATCGTCCGGAGGCACTTGGGGAGACTTGGCAGGAGAACTCAGACTGTTCATGGAAGCACAACAGGATGCACTGGACGCCACCAGGATCCTAAACATAAATTTATCTCAAGAAGTCGACCAGTTGAAAGCACAACTTCTGGCGATACCGACAAGCGGCCCGAGTGTGGGGACAAGAGGCTCTTCGGAACCAAAATTATCCAAAATCTTCTCTGATCCTGGGAACTTTGATGGTTTGCCCGGAAAGAAGTTCAAAGAATGGTGGACACGTGTGCGCAGCTGGCGATATGAAAACGCCGCTGCACTCCCCGATCGCAAGGCAATCTCCGCTGTGCTATCACGCATGGTGGGAGGAAGGGCTGGTGACTTTGCAAGAAGCCAGCTAAACACCATCCTGAAGGGAGTAGGAGAGACCGACTGGGATGATTTCTCTACCCTGGTCGAGAAACACTTCAGGTCCACCAATGAAAAAGATCAGAACTGGTTAGCCCTCCGAAACCTAAAACAAAAAGAGCACCTGATGGAGGCATTCCTGCTGAAATTTGAAAATTACGCCCTCCTTGCCGATTACGACGAAACTCGGCAAATAGAACTTCTCGAACAAAATGCGGACAAAGAAATCGTCTTGCGTCTAATTCTGGAAAAGGGACGTTACATGTTCCTAGATACATTCAAGGCCGATCTTCGGCAAGCCGGAGCTTGAAAACAACTTTTGAGTTTCATACAGAAAGGAATGGCGGAACGGGTCAAACAGAAAGACCCTAACGCCATGGACATCGATGCTGTAAAGACAGGCAGCAAGAATAAATGCTTTAACTGCCAACAAGAAGGGCACTTCGGCAAAGATTGCCCAAAACCTAAACTTCAGTGCCCTGAATGCCACTTCTTCGGAGCTGGTCATCAAAAAGCCTGCTCCAAGCAAGGCAAAGGCAAGGGCAACGGGCGCCAGGTATGCTCCACCGAGACTGAAGACAAGCCCGCAACCTCCTGGGATGAGGATAAAAGCACCAACAAGGACAACAAGGGAAAAGGTCGCGACTGGACCTCTTCCATAAAAGGAATGTCACTGGATGAGGCTAGAGCCTGGTTCAAAGATTACGAAACTCTCGCTGCCAAATCGGCGGGAAAAGCTTAGCTCCAACACACGTGTCTGGGTGTGTGAAGGGGCAGAACCGATATGAAAACCTCGCTGTGGAAGAAATCGTTAACGACGAGGAGCCCGCAGCAACAAACCATATTTCCAATTCGCCGTCAGGGGGGTCCCCTAGTGGGCTCGGCAGGGACGATAAACCTGTGCTTAATTCCCCTACAAAAAACAAAAATAGTTCAGAAATCCCAGACGACGCTTATGTGCGAAGCATAAGACCTGCACGAGAAATCAATCTATCTATTCGGATTGCACCGTTCACACAGCAGCAAAATTTCACTCAGACAGACGCACTCCTAGATTCGGGTGCTAACACAATCTTTATCGACAAAACGTGGGCAGAAACTCATAAGGTCCCACTTATTCCCCTTCGAAACCCCATTCCTGTATACAACGTGGACGGAACACGTAACTCTGCTGGAAGCATTATGCACTCCGCGGAGCTGGTCGTAGAATTCCAGGGACACCGTGAGAAAGTCACAGCAGAAGTGACCGATCTGGGAAAGAACCCTTTCATTTTGGGCTTCTTGTGGTTGCAACGCCACAACCCGGAAATTGATTGGACAAAAGGCACTGTCAAGATGACACGTTGCCCACGCCACTGTCACATGCTACAAGACAAGTCTGCTTTCATCCAAGAGATAGAGGAGGAAGAATACGATAACCAGTACTACGTCCATGAAACAATCCGCGCACTGGAAGCACAACAGGAATCTCAGAAACCCAGAGAGAAAACCCCCAAGGAATTAGTCCCCGTGGAATACCATAAATATCTTAACGTATTCTCTAAAAAGGAGTCGGAACGAATGCCGATCAGAAAACCATGGGATCATGCAATAGATCTCAAGGACACGTTTAAGCCCAAGAAAGGCAGAATAATCCCTCTATCGCCACAGGAGCAAGAAGAGGTCACCGCATTCCTTGATGATCAGCTAAAGAAGGGTTACATAAGGCCTTCCAAATCCCCACAAACATCTCCGGTATTTTTCATGCCTAAAAAAGATGGCAAGAAGCGTATGGTACAGGATTACCGATATCTCAACGAATCCACCATCAAAAACAATTACCCTTTGCTGTTGATCGGGCAACTAGTGGATAAACTCCAAGGGACTAAGCTATTTACGAAAATGGATCTAAGATGGGGATACAACAATGTCCGGATCAAAGAAGGTGACGAATGGAAAGCCGCATTTGTCTGCTTCCGTGGAGCATTCGAACCTTTGGTCATGTACTTCGGACTATGCAACTCCCCCACCACATTCCAAGTGATGATGAATGAGATCTTCGTAGACATGGATGACGTGGTAGTGGTCTACATCGACAACCTAATGATCTTTACAAAAACAGATAACCAAGCTGAGCACGATCAAATCGTCCTCGAGGTTCTACGCCACTTGGAAGAAAACGATTTATTTGTCAAACCAGAAAAATGCACATTCTGCGCCACAGAAGTTGACTTCCTCAGTATGATAGTCAGACGTGACGGCATAAAAATGGACCAAACAAAGGTCAAAGCAATCCTAGAATGGCCTGAGCCAAAGAACGTAAAAGGAGTAAGAAGCTTCCTAGGACTGGCAAACTTCTATCGAAGGTTCATAAAAGATTACGCGCACGTTGCACGCCTGCTACACGACCTAACCAAGAAAGAAGAACCCTTTCGATGGGAACAGTCCCAACAACATGCGTTTGACACGCTTAAGGAACATTTTACCACAGCACCGGTACTCGTGTTCCCAGATCTAGATTGCAAATTCCGCCTGGAATCAGATGCTAGCAATTATGCTACAGGCACAGTGCTATCTATTGAGAAGGACGGCATATGGCACCCTGTCGCATTCTCCTCCCACTCCATGACACCACAAGAACGGAACTACCCAGTCGCTGACAAAGAGATGCTATCAGTCATCCAAGCGCTGGAACAATGGCGTCATTACCTAGAAGGTGCTAGGCACCAATTTGAAATTTGGAACAACCATGCAAATTTGCAATGGTTCATGACGAGACAGGATCTCAACCGTCGGCAAGCCCGATGGGTAATGTATCTCTCACGGTTCAACATGTTGTGGTTCTACAAACCTGGCCACACAATGATGAAACCAGATGCTCTCTCTAGAAGGGAAGATCACGCCATGGGAATAGAAGATGACAACAAAGGAATCGTTGTTATCACCCCAGATAAGATTAGGACGACCATCCTTATCGCAGACGATGGGGACATATTAAAACAAAAAATATTCAACGCCACGTGCCTCCTGAATGAAGCAGATATTCAGAGGCTATGCAAGAAGAACTCCATCTGCGAAGAACACGATGGATGCCTATACGATACTTTCGGCAGACTGTACATGCCGGAAAACAACATACTACGGATGGAGATCATCCAGAAACATCATGACTCCCCGGTCGCAGGACACCCGGGATATGAGAAAACCATAGAACTGTTGCAGCACAACTACTGGTGGCCCGGAATGGCTACCTTAGTCAAAGATTACGTCGCTAGATGCGACACATGCCAAAGATTCAAGGGATCTAATCAGGCCCCAGCAGGCCTCCTCCAGCCACTCCCTATTCCGAATACCCCGTGGGAACACATATCAGCCGACTTCATTACGGACCTTCCCCTTTCCCATGGCTACGACTCGATCTTGACAGTCATTGATCGCTTATCAAAGGAGGTTGAGTTGATCGCTTGTACGAAAACATGTTCGGCCCTGGACACAGCAAAGTTGTTCTTGGCAAACGTATGGAAGCATCATGGCCTTCCACATTCCATTACTTCAGACCGAGGCCCGCAGTTCGCGGCACAAGTTATGCAGGAGCTTAACAAGGCCCTCGGTATCGCCACTAAGCTATCAACATCCTTTCATCCGCAGACAGACAGACAAACGGAGATTGTCAACAAGGAAATTGGGAAGTTTTTACAAATCTACTGCTTTGAAAAGCAAGATTCATGGTTTGCCTGGTTGCCAATCGCCCAATTCTCCATTAATACAAAGAAATACGCTTCGACCAAGAAGTCACCATTTGACGTGACACGGTCATACCTTCCCCGAATGGGAATTGAACCTATTAGTTTGAACAAAGCCCCAGCGGCCCGGAAGTTCGCATCGGAAATGGAAGACGTAATAGAAAGCATCAAAGAAAATATGAAACAGGCACAAGACCGAATGAAGGTCAACGCCGATAAAAACCGCTCAGCAGCGCCTGAGTACACCATTGGCCAGCAAGTCTGGCTATCCACCGAAAACCTACGTTTGACACGTGCCTCTTGCAAGCTATCCGAGCGATGGCTTGGCGCGTATACCATCATCGGCTTGGCAGGGCCCAATGCCGTTGAATTCAAGTTACCAAAGTCAATGCAAATCCACCCCGTAGTAAATGTCTCATGGGTTAAACCCTATCGTGACCGCCTGGAAGGACAAGTCTCTAACTGGCCGGGACCCGTACATGTCACTGAAGACCGAGACAACGAATGGGAGGTGGACCGGATCATTGATTCACATTATAAAAATAAAAAGCTGGAATTCCTCGTCCATTGGAAGGGCTACGACGACATGGATCGTACCTGGGAACCAAAAAGTAACCTCGGCAACGCGAAGGAAGCATTGAATGACTTCTATCACGATAACCCCGCAGCACCCAGGGCCATTTCAATCCCACCTGAGGATTTCTTATTACTTTTCCAAAAGAGGCCGGAGCCTTTTACAAGCCTTCACC
This sequence comes from Boletus patriciae, assembly GCA_038093075.1. Classification (NCBI taxonomy): domain Eukaryota; kingdom Fungi; phylum Basidiomycota; class Agaricomycetes; order Boletales; family Boletaceae; genus Boletus; species Boletus patriciae. Next base: position 16,406 of record JBBPRK010000251.1, on the reverse strand, counting down.
CCAAGCAAATACCTTTTGATCGCCTGGAAGTTGATCTTTAGAGAGGGGGTAGTGTTACGGCTCGGTACGCCTAACAGCGTCCTAATGGACTTAGTCATTTTTCTTCTTTTTCTTTATCTTATCAGATTAACTTATGACAGCCACACTGCCCCATGTTTCTCTTCTCTTTTCACATCATGCCACATGCATTCCTCACTCCTTTCATCTCCGTGCAGTGCATGGCTATGCCTCTCTTCTCTTCTTCCATTCTGCCACCGCCGTGCGGTTGCATCATGCATTACTTCGTTTCCATTCAATGGCCGTGCTTGATGCACGCTTCTACCTCATGCTACTAGAGTCTGGAATATTCTAGAACAATCATCAGTAGATCCGATACAAATATGTACATATGGTAGTACTAGTATATAAGGGCGCAAGTCCCAGCCAGAGAACTCTAGTTTAGTTCTCTTGGTTTTCTACCCCATAAACTCCACTTGAACACTCCTATCCACCGCTAGTTGTTGGTTAGTACTTTTGATCTTCGATTCCTTAGTGCACCCTTGACGGGTTTTTGGGTTGTTTCAGGTAGCGTACATCCGTGCAATGAAAACCATTGCAACTGCTCTAAGTGTGTGCATTGGTGTGAGGATTTTATGAATCATTGGATACTAGACTCAGGTGCTTCAATGCACTTTACCCCTTGAAGGGATGCCTTTACAACTTATCATAAGTTCAGTAAAGAAGAGCGCCTGCCTGTACAAACGGCTGCTTCTACCATCTTCATGGAAGGAAAAGGAACTGTCTGACTAAGATGGACTGACGACTGTAAGCGCTCACATGATATTGAGCTGCATGATGTTGGGCATATACCTAACTCCGGCATCAACCTGATATCCCTTGGGCACCTGCTATGCGCAGGGGCAAAAGTAACTGGTGAAATGAACACCATCACTGTAACATATGGTGATGGCGACATCCTGGCACCATTCACCACTGGCTTTCTAGGTCGGAACATGTATACTCTGAAGGCATCCCCCGTTCACTCCCATGCCCTCAGGACTATAGATTATCAAACAGTCCATCTTCGCTTGGGACATCCTTCAAAAGAGGTTGCCAAACAAGCAAAGCAGCATACATCTGGACTCCTGGACTTCACGATTCCAACTGAATCTGAGATCTGCCCAGGTTGCGCTAAAGGCAAACAACCTCAACGATCCTTCCCTCCGACCACCATGCGCACAAAGTGTGCCTTTGAGCTTATCCACACGGACATTAAGTCCTTCCCAACTGACTTGTACCACAAGTACAAGTACCTTATCATCTTTCTTGATGATTTCACCTCTATGGCTTGGACTATACCGTTGCGCACCAAAAGTGCTGCAATAACGGCTACTTGCCAATTTCTTCAAATGGTGAAGACGCAATTTCAAGTGTCAGTACAGAGTTGGATGTCGGATTTCGGTGGAGAATACAAATCCACTGCTTACAATGATTTGCTCAAGGGGGAGGGCATCAGAATTCATAATTCTGCCCCCCAAATTCCCCAACAAAATGGACACGCAGAAAGATTTATGCGCACTCTGATGGACAAAGCTGAGGCTATGCGCCATTTGGCTTGCTTGCCTGATAGCTGGTGGAAATTCACAACTGCCCATGCCACCCATATCTACAATAGGACACCTCTGTCCCGCCTTCAATGGTGTACACCATATGAAGCGTTTCATAGTAAGCAGCCTCGAATTGACCACTTGCGCATCTTTGGTTGCACTGCATACATCTTCCTCCCATCCGATGTTTGGGCAGATAAACTCGCCCCGAAATCAGAACTTATGGTGTATCTGGGTGTGGCACCTGGCAATGATGCCAATTTCTTATTCATGTGTTCCCCCAACAATGTCCTCTTTACCACTGCACAAGCCGAGTTTTTGGAAGCACAATTCCCAAAATGTGACAGACCTGTCAAAAGGTCAACACAAGTTCCTGCTGATATCCCAGCAGAACCGCCCATCGAGGCCCCTGTCCCTCTCGTTGAGGATACTCCTCCTCAGTCACGCTCCTCATCTCCGGACCAACGTCCTGTAATGCCCCCTGCTGCCCCAACACCGGTTAGGCAGCCGCCTGCTCCTAGGAAGCAGTGCCCGCCACCACCAGCTGTTCCCCCTGCCCTGCGCTGGTCTGGCCGCAAATGCAGGATTCCAGTTCATCTGAATAACATATATGGTGATGACCATTATCCGACTGAACAGGTGCGTGATATTGAGCGTGAAGATTGCGACGCACACAAACAGCTACCTGGCCAATTCCCCGACACACCAGTCCCACCTCCTCCTTCCGCTGATAGTGAGGATGATGTCATGAGGGGGGATCTGGATTGGCCACCTATCTACTCTCCAAGGCGTTACCCACAGTTTCTGCAGAAAACAAACCAATCCATGAATGGACTTATAGGGATATTCAAACCCTACCTTCTGATCAACAAAAAGAATGGAGAAAAGTGTGCACTACAGAGCTAGACATGCTCAAACAATGAGACATATTTGAACTCATTGATGCGCTGAAAGGCCGTAAAGTCATTAACAATCACTGGGTTTTCGATGTCAAACCCAATGGCCACAAATGTGCCCACCTTGTAGCGAAAGGCTTCTCTCAGGTCGAAGGTATTGACTTTGATCAAGTATTCTCCCCTGTCATACGATTTGAGACTGTGCACTTAATGCTTGCACTCGCCTCTATCGAAAACTGGCATATTGAGGGATTAGATGTTCAAAGCGCCTATTTATATGGCAAGCTAGATGAAGAGATCTACATGAAACAACCCGAAGGTTTCGCAGTCAAAGGGCAAGAGCACAAAGTACTCCGCTTAAAGTGTGCCCTATATGGCCTTAAACAAGCCAGACTTGCCTGGTGGGAGACTCTAAACGAGTCAATGAAAGATCTCGGATTCAAACGTCTGAAATCTGATGCTGGCATCTTCCTTTACAGGAAGAAAGGCACTGCTGTCATCGTAGCCATTGTCTATGTTGATGATGCTCTCTTCTGTGGACCAGACATCAAAACTGTCAAGGAAATCAAAGCCACTTTTATGAAGCGCTGGGAATGCAGAGACCTAGGTCCTGCTAAGAAATTCCTCCACATGAACATCCGACGAGAAGGCAGCAAGATCATGATTGATCAATGTGCCTACCTTGAAAAGATCCTACAAAGATTTGATCTCGTCAATGCTCGAGTGGCTCCTACCCCTCTTCCTCAGGGTTACCACCCAACAGCTCATGAAGGTGTTGTGGACCCCAAAATCAGGTCATTCTTCCAACAAGTGATCAGATCCCTGCTTTATTTTATGCTTGGGACTCATCCCGATATAGCATATGCAGTGATCGCCCTCTCGAAGCATGCAGCTAAACCATCAAAGGACCATCTTGATCGCGCATTCTACATATGTTGCTATCTACTCGGAACACGTTATTACTCCCTTGTATTTGATGGATCCACTAAAGCTGGCTTAATCGCTTATACCGATTCTGACTGGGCATCAGATCTGATTTCCTGATGCTCGCAAACAGGCTGGTTTATTAAACTAGCAGGCTGCATTTTCAGCTGGCAATCTCGCCAACAAACCCGTGTTGCATCTTCTTCCATGGAAGCTGAATACGTTGCGCTTTCAGACTGTAGCAAGCAAGCCGTATGGATTTGTACCATAATGGAAGAGCTAGGCCACTTCTTAGAACCTATACTGATCTGTGGAGATAACCAAGGTTCCATATTCATGGCAGACAATCCAGTCACGGAAAGTCGCTCAAAACATATCGATCTCCAATGGCATGGCATCCGCGATTACGTCAAAGAAGGCCTCATCAAGATATTCTACATAGAAGGAACTAAGAATCCCGCCAATATGTTTATGAAAAACCTTGGGCAAGAAGCTCTCAACAACTGCAGGCGACAGTTAGGTCTCGTCCTCTATGACAAACCACAGTTATAGAACTGATATGCTTACGTGCTCAGAGTAGCTGCTTAGCAAGGGGGAGTGTTAAACTTATAGTGTACTATTTCATTCTTTACCGTAGTATACAGTAGTTTACCCTATATGGTTACCGCTATTACATAAGTGAACCACTCGTATATATCATTTGAACTCCATGTCTGAGTTCTAATATCATCTCTTCTCGATACCACTACGTGCCATCACTTCAGTGTCTCAACCCAACTGGTATGTACTAGTTCTTCCTTACCTCAAACTAGTCTACGCCTAGACTTCAACAATATCACTCACCACCACACTGAGTAATCACTCAAACATGAGGCATATCAGCAACCAGTTTCATTTCATCCACAAGCATGTCACAAGTGGTGTATTTGAGCTGGCATGGATGCCAACTTATTACAACACCACCAACATCCTAATGAAGGATTGCACTCTCCTTGGTGTCACACTGAGGGGGTGTATAGAGATCAGTATGTTTGTATTCTACACCATCACTTATTGATACTCTATCTTGTTCCATTTATCTCTATTGTTCTTTTGGTATTGCAGTGTGCCACCAAGCATGTGCCTTGTTGTTGTTGTTTGTTTGTTTGTACACTGTACAGTAGCATAGTAGCAGGATTGAGTACCTCAGTTGAATACGTCCATTGACTGAGGTATGCATCCACCCCCTAGTCTTGTTCTGTCTTGCTCACCACCATTGTAGTGGGTTTCACTTAGGTGCTTTCAATGTGTGAAATATGAAATCAGGAGGGCAAAAACAGGCAACAAAAAGCTGCACTGAACTGACTGCCCAAGATAACCACACCCATAGTATCATATAAACGATCTTTAATCCCAATCACCTTCTGATACTTTCCCTGCCTTGCTCAGCTCTTAGCACCTGAGGGCTTGTGAGTATGTATTGTGTGTTTTACACTGACTGTGGGTGACATATTGTACATATTGGTATATGAGCTCTTATCCCGACCTCATATTTAGTTGTTATTTAGTTGTTAACTACTTGATGGTTACTTCTCAGTCAAGGTTTGAGTACCAGTGTTGCTTTTGGATCACTTAAATGTAAATAAGTATGATAAGTGACAGAAAAGGATGTAAGTAGCAATAAGTGATATGTTACAATGCTGATGTCACATGCAGAGCTCTCATTCTCCAACTCACCCACACGCCCATTCTGAATCATCCCTTTTCAACCCCACCTCCTTTTACTAAATGGGGAGAATTCCTTCATATCCCACCACCCTGAAGGTGCACATGTGCACCCATTTCCCTTTGTGCCATCACACCCACCATTATGGACCTGATGTCATAGCTTACATATGTGTTTTTGTTTTGTTTTCTCATCATTTTGAGCCTATAAAAATATCTAAGATAGTTCAGGGCACTCATTGGGGGTGGCATTAAGCATGGTGGGCACCATGAAAGGAATGCAAAGGTGCAGGCAGATTCATCATAACAAGGGGTTGTGGCAAGCTGAGAAGCTCCTAAGGGGTTTCTGGTCAGAGTGGAAATCTGGGCCCAAAATTGTAGTGTATATACACTATACTTGAGGCTACACTCTGTATGTACTAATTCTAATATAGTAACATGTGGGTCTCATTTGGTCATGCTGCCCTTTTGCCAAGTTGGTATTTGAATTAGGTCAACCTATCAACCAATCAACCACTTGCTATGATGATTCTACCAGCATTCTCATTGCCAATTCTTAGTGAACTCCATTCATCAACTCTTTCAATAAGTGAGTTCTTTAACCTATCCCTTTATACTGATCTGCTCATATACTTGTGTAGTGACTTCCTGTCATATCCTGAACTCTACATGAATCCCTAAGGCATTCCTGAGTCATTCTTGAGTATTTCTGAGCTTTCCAAGTTAACCCTGAGTAGGTCAACTATACTGTCTTATACCTGAACTCTATGTATTCCATTGAGTCTATCTTTGAGCCTTCTCCAATATTTTGAAATTCTGGCCTTGTATTACTTTTCCTTAGTCCCTCTTCACTTTATACACTCAGAACTAACACTCCTTTGAGTTTTCAAACTTCTAAGCATACATCTCCATTAGTCTCTCTCTCTCAATCTCAACTTACCTTCTTTTGTATTCTTAGATCTTAGATTCCTCTGAGGCAGTGTTTCTACCACTCAGTACATTTGTAGTTCCAAAACACTGCCTGAAAATCTTGTTTCCTTTGCAGTTCTGCAGTTTTCCCTTTCATATACATATATATTGTTACAATTACTCTCCTGTACTCTAGTTTGAGCATCAACTTAGACAAACTCCTGCCTGCTTAGAATGAATCTTCTTGTGGTCCTCTTATCCCTAACACCTTGAATTTGCTCCCTCCTTATTGTCTGCTGCCTAGATCACTGTCTGACAGCTCAAGCTATCCCCTTGCTCCAACACTCTAACTTGATCTCTTCTGACCTCTGGGATCCAAACTGCAACAAGGGCACAGCACATAAGCTAAGGCCAAGTCCCATGTCTGAGCAAACTCTGAGTTTTTGGAGTTTCAGTCAGGAGTTGCATGCTATCTTGACACTTCCTTGCCAGGCATCCCTCCAAGAGTGTATTGCCTTAGCCAAGCAGTCCACCCATGGCCCAACCTTCTAACATTAACACAGACTTCTCTGACCTTAGCTGCTCTGATGAATATGCCTTGAATATTTCTTCTGGCTCAGCTCCCTATCTCCAAGTTTGAGACTGGCTTCTGCTATGGATCTTCAGCTGTTACAACTACACTCAGTGCCCTAACAGTCAAATGAATTTAGTGTCTTTTTCTTTTCTTTGATATCTTATCTCTTGTTTAGTCTGATAAGAGCACTTACACTCTTTCAGACTTTAGTCTCATGACAGTTATGCTGCCTTTGCACCAGACTTATGCCTGCCTTATGCTGTAGCACAGCTATGTCTTTTTATGCTAGACTATGCTTTCTCTTCTATTCTGCCACTGCTGTGTCCTTGCCTTATGTATATGGCATTATTTACCTTTTTATTTCCAAGCAATGCTTGATGCATGCCTTTTCCTCATGCTGCCACATACTTAGTCTATGTTGGAACTTGTATTGGTAGATCTGGTACAAACATGTACACATACTCTAGTAGTATATAAAGATCAAAGGCATCATCAAAGAACTCTAGTTTAATTCTCTTGATTCTTCCCTTATAAGGCCACTACTGCACCTGATTAGTTGCCTCACTGTAACTCTGTTGTTCTTTGATTCCCTAAAGCTATATGCTTTATTTGGTTGTTTCACCAGCTCCCCTCCAAAGCTGGTATATTACATATCAAAGAATTCCTTTGTCGTACCCAAGGAACCAGAGACATATCATTCCTTGAAGCACCTCTATCCTATCTATAGCCATGAGCTTGGTGACAAGTGGGAGGACATTGGTTCAGAGGTTTGTGACCTTCTCAACAAGTACCAGGTCTGCTTTTCCACCATTGACCTTGACCACTTCCATATGGCCAAAGACCAAATGCCCACTATTATTAGTCCTATTGTGATTTGGGTTAGTATTCTTTCTAATAGCCTCACTGGTGAGAATGCATTTAATTCAGCCAATGCAATACTTGCCCTCCTCAAGGACAAGGGGATCACAACTATTGACATTGAATCCTGGAAATCAGTCTTTAGGCACTTAGCTGGTGTGGGGCTCTATGAACCTGCCTCAAATCTTGATGTAACCATTGACAGGCATATTATTAATTCTTTTACTGCTGCACTTGGAGTTCCTATTAATCCTGCAAAAATATTCCAGTTCAAGGAACCATAAGATTTTACATCCACTACTTGTGGTTGAGTGTTTGTACCTCTGGTATTACAGCCTGCCATGTTCTCTTTCCAGTAAATGAGCACAATTCTAATTACACCTACAAACCCAATAGGCCCTATAAAGAAGTCCCCATGGACATCAAGGCATGGGATGAGTACCTCAAGTCCACCCAAATTTAGATTGAAAACTTTTGCATTGCAACAGAGATTTACAAGAAATTAATCAGAAGGTTGGAGGAGAGGGTGGTGGGTGATACCCCTGTTGCTAAGAAGGTGTGAAATGAGCTGAAGAAAACTGGGAGCTATTGTATTTGGCCATGTTATCTGGTCATCTGCTATTACTGTCAGTACCAGTCAGCATGGCTTTACCAAGAATGTTTGTGTTGTCAAGTTCAATAAGACTAGGTTTTTGCCCAAATTTAAGGGGAATGTTATTGACATATATATACTTGTCCCTTAGAAGTTCTAACAAGAAAGGATGAATAGAAGGATGGTGCTGGGGTCCACTGGACCCTCCTTAAGACAAGAATGGACATCCTAACACTTTCAGGACTACTGGACTGTAACTGTGACTGAGGACTTGCTGATTCATAGATAGAAGAGTTTACTGAGAGAAGAGCAGATTGTGCTCCCAAGGAACTGATGGAAACTGGAAGATATATTTTCAAATGCACATACAAATGTTTTATAGTCTGGACATACCTGAGACTGTCGAACACAAAATAGAAACAAAGAGAGGAGGTGTAAATAATGCAACACAGTTTAGGTACTTATGCAAAGTATCTGGATATTAATCTCATTTGCAATTCATCAAGAGCATAATAGAGGAAGACAAAGAAGGATAATATGAGTACTTACTGATGAACTAGAGCAGGCACAGATGAGGAGAGGATTGATGAACAAAGGATCCAATGTGCAGGAAACGTAATCTGGGTTTGCACATAGTTGGAAAGGCACCACATGAGATCTAAACAAAACAAAAGATGCCAGATGCATAGAAATGGTACTGTATAATGTTGGTGACTGGACCCAAGTAGGTTTAACAAGTACCTAACACAAGACTGATCGGTTGCCAGTGCTAGGAATGGTTCATAAGTCCAGGTGATGAGTCCTGGGAGCAGTGGAGAGCAAGTAAGCATTAAGGGCATTGAAGCAGTAGCAGTGAGCAGTACAGTGAGTGGTAGCAGTGATGATTAGTTCAAGCAGTTCAAGAATCCAATCAAAAGTAAATTTTATAAGTACAGAGTACAGTGCTTTATAGTCCTAGGAATACCCAAGACTGTCTGAACGCTAAATGAAGTAACTAAGAACAAGTGAGGTACATAAGAGTGCTGAACCTTAAAGGTTACCACATGGGACCTGTTACTAACAAGGCTGACAAGGCCGACCAGTGCCAGGGACACTAGGAATAGAGATGAAATGAAGGCTAGTGTGCAGCTGAGTAAAAAAGGGGAGGATAGAGCTAAAGATAAAAGGAAATGGTCATGGACTTAGTGATAATGAATGTATAAGGCACTGGGTGAGTGGCTGGTTGTCACTAGTATAGGCTGATGATGGAGTGGTCTAAGTGATATAGCAACTCAGGATAAAGATGGTAAGTGAAGAAAGATATCAAAAGAAAAGATAAAGTCACTAGAGATGCACCATGCTTTACACTGGACTGTAAAGACACCTTTGTGCCTGAGGTTATTATGAGCTTCCTTTATTAATCCATACTGTCTACTTTCTGAAACAATGAGCTGATGCTTTCCATGAGGTTCTCTGCGCCAGAGAGGCCCCTTCAATATGAAAAAGCAAGTTGCAGAATTGAGAAACAACTGGCAGTCCTTGTTAGACATATCATCCAGCTGTTCTTGGATATCTAGAAAGAGGCAGATTAGTCAAATCCACTCCTTACAAGACTTAGCTTTTGGAGAGCATGTAATTTTGGAAGCCTCATTGGTCTGCAGATCAGGGTCAGTGGAATCAAGGGAAAGAGAATATATTGGAATATGATCTGGATCTCTTGCAAGGATGCAAGACTCAGAATGGGAGGTGTTTCTGCAATGATAAACTGGTAAAAGAACATGTGAGTAGCACTCCCTCAGTTTATGAGCATAGAGCTCTGGATATGAAACAACCCAAGTGGTAACCAGCGTCAACTGGTACTCTAGGAAATTGAGGAATGGAGTATGCACCGAAAGCGCTAGCAGTCGGTTGCAGAGATGATCTCACTGGTTGGTATGGGGGAAAACCAAGAGAACTAAACTGGAGTTCTCTGGTTGGGACTTGCGCCCTTATATACTACTACATATATATGTACATGTTTGTGTTGGATCTACCAATGAGTGTTCTAAAATATTCCGGTATCTAGTGGCATGAGGTGGAAGCGTGCATCAAGCATGGCCATGGAATGGAAGAGAAATAAGACATGATGCAACCGCATGGCAGTGGCAGAATGGTAGAAAGGAAGAACATAGCCATGCACTGCATGGAGATGAATGAGGTGAGGTGTGCATGCGGCATGATGTGAAAAGAAAAGAGAAGCATAGAGACAGCGTGGCTGTCATATGTTAATCAGATAAGATAAGAAAAAAACAAAAACGACTAAGTCCGTTAAGACACTGTTAGGCGTACTGAGCCGTAACAGGATAAGGGTACTCGTTTAGTAGCTCAATCACAAAGAAATACATGTGCATCATCCAACCAATTCTCAATATGATCCCCAGCTGGAGAATTCTCTTCAGCCTGTGGTTGGTGAGACAATCCATCTGGTCCAGAATGCTTCTTTACTGAGATGTGGACAAGCTTGAAATGGAAAAGTAGAATTCCTGCAATCCAATAGTTAATGGTAGCATTTGGCTGGAGGTCAGGGTCATTGATCATTTCCTTGACATACTTCATATCCATTTCAACTGTAAGATTAGCAATACCAAAGATGAAAATCTGGACTCCTCATAAGATCATATAACTCGAGCTTTGCTGGTGAGTAATGGCTCTCGACCTCTGTGAGACTAATAAAACCAAAGTGGTTCGGATATCACTTGCCATCCTCTCCTTCCTGGAATAAGATATATCTGACTGCAATCATGGAAGTGTTGACTGCAAGATAACTTCCTGCCCAGACTTGTAATCAATGTGCCTGAGTGTGAATTTGGTTATGGTTGCCAGCGCCATCTGTGGATCAAGGAGGATAACTCTTTTCTCCAGGGCATTCATGCCCCCAGGCCAGTCTCTCGAAGGCATAACGCCTTCTGTGTATACCTGCATGAGGGGACTTTCTGTCCTCAAGGGGGAGATTGGGTCCTTAAGGACCCTTGAGCTCTCTTGCTCCGTCTGTTGGGGAGTTAACGGACTCAACGAGTCTATTAAAATCTCAGTCATTCTGTTCGAACTCATGTTGATGTTACTCAGTATCTGGGAGAATGTTAGTTTCACAGGCATTGAGGGGTTAGCCTCAGATCAAGGTTTTTGACCAGATAATTCAGCCTGTCAAGCTCAAGCTCTTTTTTGTGACCTTTTTGACAGTTGTTTCTCGTCGGAGGGGTCTTTTGGGAACTGTCATCTGAAGGCGGTTCTCCCTTACCTCCCAGCAGTAATCCCGCCATCATTTGTGTTTGGTTATGCATTACTATGCGGCTCATTGTTGCAAATCAAAGTTTTATGCACTTCAAAAAATTGTAAAGGTTGATTTACCTAGTCGAGTACTCAAGATCACTCAGGTGAAGTGAACCATTATCGGATTTGCCAATGATATGTAAAGTACAGGATAGAGTAAGATGAGGGTGGTCATTAGAACCACCCTCCTTTTTGTACTATGTTACAGGCGCATGTGATATAGTTTTCACATGCACCAATATACTACTCTATTCTACTTTAGGGCATTAGGCCCCTAACAGGACCACTATGATGGCAACATCAAGGTGGTGAACTCAGCAAGTGCCTTGTTCTATGCACCCAGTGATATCAGCGGGATCCATGGCATGTGGCAGGAGTTCATTCACTTGACTCCCCTTTGGGGGAACAATGCTCCATGCCATAACTATGTGTTTGTGAGTGCAGGCCCAGAGACAGGCCCAATGAATGGTCTAGAAGTAGTGCGCATCCTTGCATTCTTTTCATTCCACAACAAGGGAACATATTATTCATGTGCTGCTGTACACTGGTTCGATCAAGTTGGGAACAGGCCAGATGAAGATACAGGAATGTGGTTGGTGCACCCACAGTTCAATGAGCAGCACCAACATGAGGTAAGTATCATTTATATTGATAGCATCTACTGGGCTGTGCATCTCATCCCCGTTTACAGTAAACACTTCATATCCACACATCTTCAACCATATCATTCATATGATAGTTTCCGTCTCTTCTATGTTAATTAATTTGCTAATCATCATGCTTTTAAGATTGCTTTGTAGCTGGTCACCTTGTCAAACTCCCTTCCTTTCACTTCTGCCAGCCCCACTTGCAGTCTATCAGTCACTGGCATGTTTCTTACTACCAACCTGCAGGGGCCATTTTCATTACACTACTTTGTGCTTAGTATGTACTCAAATACTACTCATCCACTACTTATCACACCTGTGCCTGGCTTCATTACAGTTGTGACTTTTTTAATTCTTTATAATAGCTTTGGAGTCATAAGTAGCCGAAAGTGGCTGAAAAGTGTATAAGTGATGTTAAATCAAGATGTTACATTGCTGATGCTACTATCACACAACTGGTGTTGCAAAACTTTTCAATAAGTTGAGAATAGCAGTTCAATGGCTTACATTTTCGTTTTTGGCATGGTACAGATAGATGTGTAAATGTCTCAGCTAGCTGCTTATGTCTTTTTGAGGGCTATTAACTTAGAGATGGATGCTGTGGCAGCATTTGACTGCCTGCGACAGGTGTTGCAAAGTTTTGTTATTGTCTGTCATATATGGCATGTTATCGATTTTGAGCCCCAAAAACCTCCCTGCTGAATGGCAATCTGTGGCGAAGATGAATTGCTATCAGTGCCATCCTTAAAGCCAAAGCAGAGCCCAAACTGTGCCAACACTGTAATTGCCATCTATGGTCATGGAGTCATGCTCCACCCTCATATCCTTTTATTCTCGTTACCACTCAGCTTTGGAACTCTCAGAAGCAATGGGGATTTGGTGTCTTGATTGTAGCTACATGTTTCTATTTTTTTGTGGTAGTTGTATTCTGGGCTATCTTTCTGTATGTTTGGTGCTACTGACACTCTTTTGATCTATATCAGCTTCTACAACACCATTTTTTTTCCAAAAAAAAATAGAAGGCTCATTCATAGCATATTATCGTACTCCTACAAGCATAACATTAGTATGAATACAATTGTGTTGTGGTGAAACTCAAATTTTGCAACTCTGGTTGCATCAGTAAATTTTCACATTACTTAACTTGCTTGACAACACTTATAACAGTCAAACAAGCATTATAAGTAGATAAGTAACAGCAAGTAATTTAAGTAGTCCAGGTACTCAGTGTAAAGGGAAACAAATATCCCAAAATTCGTTGAGGTTGGGGAATCGAACTTGTGACTTCCAAAAACAGTAACTACTAAACACGTCAACCATTACACCATAGAAGTCCACCGATGTCTGGTTCAGTGAAGTATATGAGTACCAATACAAGGTAAGGTTGAAATTTTCACTAAGTCCCACATCGCTTTTGTTACCCAAACCACCAGCTTGCTGTGCAACCCTCCAAGCACGATGATGATGACGACCCGACCACAATGCCGGCATGGAATTCACACTGGCGACACCCCAACAAGGCCACCACCACCACCATGGGAAATGAAGAGAGGCATAGGAAACAGCGTGGCTGTTATAAGTTAATCTGATAAGATAAGAAAGAAAGGAAACAACTAAGTCCATTAGGACGCTTGTTAGATGTACCGAGCCGTAACAGTCCCATGTACTTAAATGCTTACATGCTTGGAATGGCACACTGCACTACTGTGTTTAAATGTTCAAGTGTGATCTAAGTACAAAATAAGTAAATTTTAAGAAACCAGATCTACTTAAATAACTTGAGTTTACTTGGCGGACTCAACATGCTAAGCAGCAATAAGTAGGGTTAAGTAAGTGTCAGATTTCCTGATGTTGTCAGGAATCCTGGTATTTCTTATTCGGGTCTTCTTATCCTGATACCAGGTTCTAGAGTCATTTTCACATGATCTCTTTTTATGCTATTCATATTACAAAGGTCCAGACCCTTATCTATGACATCATTATGACATCATGGGTCTAGATTCTTATCTCTTATCTATGGCGTCATTCTGACACCATATGATACCACTATCGCGATACACCTTATCGGCCAATGGCCTTTATCCCTCTTATCAGTTATCAGGGCTGTGTATTCGATTATAGCTTACTGCACTACATGTACAAACAGGTACAGAGCAGTATGTATATAAGACTGGCCTTACAGCCAGTCTCTATAACGAACTATCCCATTCCCGTTCCCCCATCATCTGAACTCTGAGCTCACTCCCACTATGCTCAAGTTACTCCTTTGTCGTAACCAAGAACCTACCAGAGTCCTAGTAAGTCTCCACTAGGATCGCACTCCCTTCCTGTCCCTGCACAAATCGAGGTCCTAGCGATCTCGATAGATGTGCATGATAGTATAAGCCCTGCAGGCCACATCTGTGGCAACCCCTGATACAGGGATAATGCCCAGTGATCACAGGCCAGTGGTATCAGGCCCATGATGCTACTTAACTTGAAGTGACTTGCAAACACACCACCCTGCGAGTTTCACCCAGAAAGTGTCTGGCACCTCTGTCATGAGCCCATGACAAGACACCAGTAATGAGCTTGATTACAGCATTGGAGTGCAACATACAATATGCAGCACTATAGTAAGGTGTCCAGTAGATCCTCACAACCTCTAGTGAGGCTAATTCCATGAACACACCCAAGAGACAGAAGGGACAGTTGCACAATGTGATCAATATTACTGAACAGAGCCTCAGGCCCTCCACTGGCACCACACTGGGCTACATTCCAACCCAAGTTAAACTCTTCCAACATCGAAACCAATTTCCAGCACTCAACCTTAGTGCCAGACTCAACAAGACTAGAGAATCTCACACGATGGTGGGACAGTCATCAGTTACAAAGCAGAAAAGGGCCATCCACTCATGAGTCACAACAAGATCACATTGATGTCTCCAATGTCGACAGGGACATCAGCTGTAGAGCATGGCCCGCAAGTTTGGGCTTGGACAATTCTACACAACAGAGGAGGTCCCCAGAGATGAGCATTGTGACAGCAGGCAAGACAATGTAATTTTGTCGACCACACCGCCAAACCAACAAATGGACCACCCATTTAGCTGCATGAGTGAATGAGGGAGGAATGAGCCGGAATTCTCACCCAAAAACAAAATAAAACAGAAAAACAATGCAATACAGACCATACTAAAGAGACCAAACACGAATTTCAAAACGTCTATGAGTAAAATAAACATCAAATCTTGCAATTCCCGGGAACTGGTCCCCATAAAACCCTCTACTACCGTATCGGGAACATACCCGCCCCCGAGTTGCCCGACCCACGTATACGTCCCATTAGTCGACAAGATCCTCAAGCAACAGCAACAAGACAGAAATTTGGCGGCAGCAGCGAGGAGGAGCCGCTACACCGAATCGGAGGTGACCGGTTCTGCGGCGACCCTCCTTCCCCAGCCAGTGGCGCCACAACCCCGGAGAGCCAACCCGCCCGATTCTATTGCGACGCGCTCCAAGTCACTGACGCGGCGCCCTGGATTGCCTGGAGCCTGGGAGCCTGCACCTGGCTCATCTCCACCCACCTACGACACCCAGACCAGAACAGCCCCGGAATGAGTTGGTAACACCGCGTCCTCCGACTTCCCCTTCCACTCCAGAACCCACCAACAACCCCCACCCCGTTGGCAATGCACTGCAAAATTTGAGACGCAAGCTCGTGCCACGAGTCAAAGCCCCGTTCAAGTTCGCTGTCGCACATTGGCAGAACAGACTTGGATGGGTTGGCGGCCACTGACACGACGAGACGCGGCCCCTCGGACACGGTCACGTCGCCCTCGGCGAGTGCACAGTGCTTTTTTTGTGGCCAGTGACCACGAAACTCCCAATGTAGTGAAAATAGGGGGCAAATGAGCGCGTTGCGGCGGGGCAAGGCACGAGCACAGCCACAACGCAAGATCTTCGGACCAGCGGTGTGAGGAGCTCCCACGCATCTTTCTTTCCTCTGAGCTCCACGCACTGGCTCCGCCACCGTAGCTCGTACTCGAGCTTTGTCGCATCGCGGCTCATCGCACGTCGTTCCTTTAAAACCACCAGTCACTCGTTTATCACTGTCGCTCACCTCGTTTTTCCTTTCCTTTAGAAAAACCTTAGCATGGAGCAAGAGCCAAACCCCATGCCAGACTTCGCAGCAGAGGAAGCTTTCCTGCTGCGAGAGGGCCTCATGGGGGCGTTTGGTTGGAACGAAGAGCAAGCCGTGCAGCACCTGGAAGCCACTTGGCGCCGAGCGCACCCAGGGCCAATTCCGCCGCCGGGGCAGCCCATCCCACCACAAAGGGAGCAGCAGGAAGGCGAGCAAGCGCCGGACCAGCCAAGGGAAGAAGAGGAGCAGGACGAGCCCGCCAAGCAGGCGCAGGAAAAGAAAAAGCAAACCATCGGAGACTT
>JBBPRK010000250.1:0-29007 GCA_038093075.1 Boletus patriciae | reverse complement strand
CCAGAGAACCTCAGTTTAGTTCTCTTGGTTTTTCCCCACCTCAGCTAGTGAGAACATCTCCACAACCGATTGCAAGCGCCTTCGGTGTGTCTTTCTTTTGACTTCAATTCCCTAGAGCCCCAGTTGATGCTGAGGCCATTTGGGTTGTTTCAGTCAGGTGATCCGTTAAATTACACAGGCAACAACAACTACAAAGTCAGACACCAAAAGTTGCAGATGCTGAGACAACAACAAGACAATTGGCAGTTTTTGAATTGTTGCCCTTGAAGAACATCATGATCAAATGCTCCTATCTACTGTCAAGTTCTGACGGTCTTGGAAATAAGTTGGTAAGAGTATATTATTGCGACGTCATATGGTAGGGATGGTGTAGATATCCCAGTAACATTTATATTTTGCTATTGCACTGTATGCCAAGATAAACGTATGTTGTTTGTTATCTACTTGACACTGTTTGGCAACCATCACCTGGCCATGCAACACTACCACAGTCCCCATGATGAGTATACATACTTGACTTCTGGGCAGATTGGTCATGTGCAGGGGGGTGAGCTGGGAGGCAAGCCAAGAAGCCCTTGAAGGGGTCGTCACCCGGAAGCCACCGAAACCACCCAAGGGGTGAGGTGCAAGTGGTACCAAATATTCAGGCGAGTGTCTGGTTCTTTAGTTTGCCGTTATACTGACACTCGATGCACCCCGTTGCATGCTGCACTATGTAGTAAATACACGGAGATGAAGTACATTACAGATACAAATGAAAGGTTTACTACATTTTTGAATCAGAGCTCCTCCTCCTCTTTGACCTATGCTGAATCTCATGGTCTCCTCGTTCCTATGCCGCTTCTCGCATTGTGTGTAATACTTCGTCAGTGTCTTGTAGGCTGTTGGACTTCCTGTATACCCTATTGACAATTCGAGTATGGAATCTGTGATTCTTTCCAATGCACTTCAGCATCGCATGGAGTCCAACACGTGAAGTGACAGCAATATTGGTGTGATGAACTGGCCTGCACACAGATTCATCGTCACTGGGTGACCCAATATCAATGCGGTCACTGGTGCTGGTGAACCACGATGGGTACCGGTGGTGATCAGTCATGCAATGAGATGACTGGACTTCAAATGTGTTGAAGACGCACGTTAGGTGTCTGACTCTGCTCTGGGTCGGCGAGTGGTTGGGCTAATTCCTGTGAGACTGAACATGACTGCCCGAGGTCTTTGTCCATTGTAAGGTCAATGACATCACTATCACAGCGGTTGTACCTTGTCATGCCATGCCAGTGATCTGGCGCTGATTGTGTCTTGCTGTCGTCAAATGGACTTGGTTGGACTGCAGCCAACTCGTCACTCCATGCAGCTGCAGTGGAGCTCGCCTCGGCCATCCATATGGGTTCTTGATTATGCTGTGGTGTGATTCAGCATCATTCGGACTTGGATAACCCACACTGGTATCAGGCATTAGAGTTTTTTACATACCAAAATGACGAGAGTGCATGAGTCGAGTATAGTGCAGGACGGCAATAACTCGAAGTTGTGGTGTGCCAGTGTGCAAGGTTAAGGAGTGTTATAGTGCGTATAAAACACTAGAAATTACTCAGGCTCAAGTACAGGACAGTAGGACCCAACCCCTGAGCCCCCTCCGAGTTGTGTTCCTTCCTGGCCTGCCATGTCAATTTTCGAACCACAAATAGTCACTCCACTCCTTCAAAACACATCACTCGTCATGCCCAAGGACTGCAGAGTGTTCCATGCCAAATGGACGAACTCGGTAAGCTCAAACATACTAGCATCTGGTCTACTGCCAGTGAACTGACAGGCACACGCTGACAACCTGCAGGTGAAGCAGCAAGCGGATGTGTGGGACAACCTTCCTGAATCCAGGAAGAGTCCTCGACCATGGTGCCAGCTTGAATGGAAGGCACAAGTAGTTGAATAGGTCAGCTTTGTCTGGGACAAGACATGGTCACGCAAGAAGGGCGATGTGCCTGCCAAGCTGAGCCCAGACGCCCCTCTCCTTGGCCTGCGATTCATCCCACCAACGTACTTACACATCCAGAAGCGGTCAGGATCGTACAATGTCAGCCCAGAGGTACAGTATCTGAAGCCAGTCCATATCATCCACCCATTCTATTATCCGGAACTCGCCTGTTGTCCCCAGTGTCAGTCCTCCACAGATGTCACCTGGGAGGGATGGACAGGTACTGGTGCCTGAGAGCTTCATGGTATTCTTCAAGATGAGGTCACACTGGGCTTGCAGTTGCGATGCAACACATGTAAGCTGCAGAAGCACAATGCAGACCTGAAAAACCCAAAGACTTCAAGTTTGGGTGAGCAAAATGAAACAAATGACCCAAGTAACTTGAATGCACCTTTGGGTGTGCTGCAAGTTGAGGCCAGCAGTGCACAGTCATCAAGCTATTGCTGCATGATGACAAGCTGCACTTATTGGAAGCAGTGGGAGCACTGGAGAATTCCACATAAGCAGTGCCACACCAATATTGGGCGTGATCATGGGTACTGACCTCATGTATGCCAGGAGGCATACCCATTTTCCTCCACCGCTGTGGACTGACACGAGAGCTATTTGATCTCATCGTCGAACTACGGCCCTCTTCGACATCCAGTGGCCTAGCAGAGCAAGTCAAGCATAAGTGTCACTTGCATTCCCAGGCTCATTTTGGCTTACAATGTTGCGCTAGAGCTCCACCTACTGGAGTACCACCATTGGATGCTCAAGTACTTGGACCAAATGGACCAAATACTGAAGAAACCCAGGATGGTGGCCTCGTTCTTTGGTGGCGATCGCAAAGGCCTTCAAACATTCTTGAAGTTCAATGACCCACTTGGATACAATGCATGCTGCATCTCAGCAGATGTCATCACGGAAGTCTATCTTAAATTCATTGCACGCGCAAGGGAGGTTGAGTCCCAGTCTTACATGAAGTTGTTGATAGGTTAGTACAATTGTTTCTTGCACATGCATCATCATGAGCCACTCATCATGCAATTACAGCGATCTGTGGCTCTCTTGATAGCACATTCAAGATTTCTAACAAAGCTACTGTATCTGACAGGGACTGTCAACGAGCAAAGTATCTCAAGGGAGGGGTCCTGAGTGTGATCAACAAAGAGAGTGAGATCATTGCCTGGGTATGTCCCACACCAACTTGCTTGCCATCTGACTGATGAACCCTTTGTTCAACAGCACTTCTGTCAGACGAAGGCCAATGCAGAAATCCGAGAGGTTCTCATGGAACTTTGTTGTCACACTCAGCTTCTTGGCCAACCCTCACCAGAGATGTTCGTCAGCGACAATTGTTGTGCAGTCCGGAGTGTGATCACTGCCATGTTTCCCCAGAGCGATTCAATCCAAGATGTTTGGCATTTCATTGCAAGGTATGTTTTATATTCACTCACTGTAAAAATACTACAAATATACTAATGGAATTTATGGTAACCAGGTACTCGGTGACTATTTTGGGCAGGAGCAAGAACCCTCACTCTGTGGCAGTCATGTCTGATGTTACCAACGTGATCCTGAAACAACATGCTAGCGAGAGTAAGCAAGGAGCCAAATACTGGGACCAGGTCAAGCAGGAGCAGTGCCTAGTGGCTGCATATGACAAGTGGGCGCTGAGAGGAACGGTGTGGTCTGTTGCATCTGAAAAGGTGGGGTGATCACGAAACCCCATGCTGACACCTTGCTGACATCAATTTTGTGTTCTAGGTTCACCAGGAACAACTTAGACATGTGCGGAAAGGCTGTCTACAGCGCTCCTGACAAGATGCCATGTCCAATGGGAGCCACATTGAAGGATGTCACAAAGCATGGAACATGCTTCAGAGATCGCAGCCGAGTGGAATCATAATGCTCACCACCCTCAGCCACAACTTTGTTCATTTCCGGAACATTCGTATTGGCTTCCAGCGCCACAAGAAGACACCATTCGTTGCATTGACAGCTGGATCTCATCACACCGGTATGATAGATGTGATTGCCAAGCTCTATAATCAGCTTCACATCCTTGATCCTCAATCCAGTCTCATTCCTCTTCTTGAGCTCCAGTTCATTGACTCTGGTGAAACCTTTGGGCTAGCACCTTCAGAGCACGTTGCAACGTTTGGCGGGCTCGTGAAGGAAGAAGCCAACAAATTCCAGGTCGATGCTGCCCTTTACCAGGTCAATTCACAGGGTGACTCAAGCAGTAATCACGCGGATACCACTGTTGAGTGGCAGGCGATCCAATCAAGCTGCGACTTCATCTTCAATGAATTGAACATCGACCCCAAGCTACTTGAACTCCCACAGGTCTCGGGTCGGTCTGCTGGCCCACATTCCTTGTGCTCCCCAGACATCACGGCACCAGCTGTTGCAGCCAAGTGAAAGGCAGGCTCGGAGGAGCCCCCGCATGTCCCTGGCACTGATGAGGCAGCCGACACACTCAGTGGAACGCTTGACAACTACTTCAAGTTTTCAACAAAGGGTCCTTGCCCCCCAAAGTCACAACAAATTGAAGCCATGGACCCCGCACCCTCATTCTGCCCAACTTCTCTCTCCTTCGACTCAGAGATGGAGCCACCCGTGGCCCCCAAACCCCCAGCAAGAGCGCCTGTCGAAAGTCAGACTCCCGCCACCTGTTATGATTTTTCTCCTTTTTCACAATCTATTGCTTCTAGTCTTTTCTCGTTGCGAACATATCCTCTTCGGGATGTGCAGATACAACTACGTCTCCTTACTTCTTGTAGTTCATCCCTTTCACTCTCGCCTATTCATTCTCTGATTTGTCCCACACTGTTTCCTCTCTTACTACCGGAAGGGATGAGTTTATCCTATCTTTGTTATCTTCTATCTTTGCTATCTCGTATCCATGAATGCTGCCTCCTCCGGCCAAGTCTCTTATCTCAGTTATGTAGTTCCTATTACTCATCCTTCCCTAGTGTTCTTTATGATTCCATGATGACACATCCATAGGATATATAGTGTCTCACTTGTATTTTCTCTCTTTACACTTGATCTGCACAATCTAGCGACTTCTTGTGTCCTTGACTCTGTCCTCGTCCCCAAGAACCTTCGACCCTCAAACCCCCAATCCCTAGTCATCTATCTCTAAGACGTTGTGTTTGGCTTTATGGGGAAAGACCAGGAGAACTAGACTGGAGTTCTCTGGCTGGGAATTGCGCCCTTATATACTACTACATATGTATGTACATGTTTGTATCGGATCTACCGATGCGTGTCTGAACATAGACTAGGTATGTAAGTATCATGCGTTAGAGGCATGCATCAAGCATAGCCATGAAATGGAAGGAAGACATGATGCAACCACACGGCAGTGGCAGAATGGAAGAGAAGAGGCGCAGCCTTTATGAAAGACATGCATAGGAGGTGTGCATCAAGCACTGCCATAAAGAAGGCACTGCCTTAATGAAAAGTGAAAGGTTAACATGAGGCATGTGGGAGATGAATGAAGACGCATAGAAGTGCACAGCACTGATGTGAAATGGAAGTCGTGCACTGCACGAGGTAAAGGGCAGGCGTAGGCCTGGTGCGAAGGCACCATAGCTGTCATGAGGCTAAAGGGATCTTATCAGTCAAGACAAGAGATAAGATAAGAAACAAAAGAAAAATTGACTAAGTCCGTTATGTCAGGTGCTAGAGAGCGACCATAACACAGAGCATGTCATGTCGAGTACACGAACAAGAAAGCCTGTCAGAAACGAATCTTCAGGGCTCTGACAGTGTTGGTATAGTGTTCTGTACAATATTGTAGATACTGTTTTACACCAAAGGAATGTCTATTTAAGTGCTACAGAGAGATGTAAAGTGAGATAAATGTAGATAAGTCGAGATAAGTGTGGGTTTGGCAGGAGATAAGTGAGATAAGTGAGGCAGTGTGAAATTTTTACAATTTTTACAATTTTCACACGTGTGAAATGCATGCTGATTGGTTGTGCCTGTGAAGTTTTTATGGTGCGGTTCTGCTTGGGCTTGACTGCTACTTACAGCTCGACATATCGCGCCCTAGACCTTGACATGATCTGTGGCACTGCGTGCTCACATGCGCATCGTTTCCGAAGCTCTCACATGCTTCGGCAAAGATTCTAGGGCCTACCTCACATTTCTTAGCTACAGTCATGTACACTAGCCATTTGGTTCGTATTTCTAAGGTAAAAAAAATTAAATTACATTACCCCCACATGGGGTCCTCTGTCCTCAACACACCAGAACACTTGTCTCTCAACTGGTGCTGCTTGTCGTTGAGCGCAGGCGTGCCAGCACGCTCGTCACTGCTGATGTGCTTGCCATTTCCGGCAAGCAGTGCGATCTTGGGGTTTTCCATATGGAATCCTTTTACAATTGTTACAGCTATGTGTTACGTGAGATGTACTATTGAAGACGTCGAGGACGAAGTTACTTAGAGGAGGAGCTCACAAAGAGTCGCAACGTCTCTAAGTATCTACTAGAGGTGACAGGGGTTTCTAGAAGGACACTTGAAGGGCACTCAAGGGGAGTTCAGAGGGAAGAGCATACAAGAGTAC
Source organism: Boletus patriciae (assembly GCA_038093075.1). Taxonomy (NCBI): domain Eukaryota; kingdom Fungi; phylum Basidiomycota; class Agaricomycetes; order Boletales; family Boletaceae; genus Boletus; species Boletus patriciae. Next base: position 22,467 of record JBBPRK010000250.1, on the reverse strand, counting down.
GCTAGATTGCGCAGAACAAGTGTAAAGAAACATGGTACAGATGAGTCACTATATAACTAGGGGATGCGTCATCATGGAACATCAGAGAAGGCCGGAGAAGGATGAGTAAGCAGGACTACATACTAGGCACAAGAGAGCCTAGTGGAGGAGAGAAGGTCCAAGATGATACAATGGCAAAGATGAAGAGTATCCCCTTCCGGTAGTAAAGGAGAACAGCGTGGGGGAGGTCAAAGGACAATCATACACGAGTGAAGAAAATGAACAACAAGAAGCAAAGAGACATAGTCGTACCTACACATCCCAAAGAGGATATGAATGCGACGTGAACAGACTAGAAGGAATAGATTATGGAAGAGGAGAAAAATCGTAACATTACCCTCTTCATACAATTGAGCCCCAGGCTCAATCAACACTCCACTAGACAGGACCTGGTTGAGCGGAAGAGGTACCTGCGTAAATATGTATGCATTGCCTGTTCAATGGAACGCATCTCAATCGGACAGTCATCCGCCACATGCCCATGTTGACTACAAACCGTGCAGATTTGGACAGGACAGAAACGAGTGGGGTATTCCCATTGACTGCAAAAGTCGCATTGGGTAGTGAGACAAGAAGAGGGGGAGTGTCCTGGGGCTGATTGACGACAGTGGGGGCAGATGTAAAGTGGGCAATTCTCTCGATAATGTCCGAGATCATGACACTGAAAGCACTCAGTGAGGGCAGATGCGGGTCAGCAGTGGATAGGGACATGGATGACTTGAGTGGGGGCGGAGAGAGTCTGTGTTCCATCAGGGAGAGACACGAGAAAGGATCAATTGAGAGCTAGGAATTCCTCATTGATTCCTCCATGGCTCAGTATGCCTAACATCATTCCAACGGACTTAGTCGTTTTCCTTTCCTTTCTTTATCTTATCCAATTAACATATGACAGCCACGTTGTCTCTATGCTTCTCTTTTCTTTTCACACCCATGCCTCATGCACCCCTCACCTCATTAATCTCCGTGCAGTGCATAGCTATGTTCTTCCATTCTGCCACCGCCATGCAGTCACATCATGTTTCACTTCTCTTCCATTTCATGGCTGTGCTTGATGCACGCTTCTACCTCATGCTACTAGATACCAGAATATTCTAGAACAATCATCGGTAGATCCGGTACAAATAGGTACAAACATATGTAGTAGTATATAAGGGCGCAAGTCCCAGCCAGAGAACTCCAGTTTAGTTCTCTTAGTTTTTCCCCATATCAACCAGTGAGATCACCTCTGCAACCGACTGCTAGCACTTTCAGTGCATACTCGATTCCTCGATTCCCTAGAGTACCAGTTGATGCTGGTTACCTTTGGGTTGTTTCATTAGAACTAAACTACTATTCACCACTCTACCGAATCACCTCTGACACGCCTACACAAGTCAGTAGTGGTCAAGTCCTCATCGCGGTGCACAGCTGGTCCTGACCATTGCCAGTGCCCATCTCCTTTCACAGATCGCTCTGCCCCTTCCCCGCCATCAACTCAGCTAGGCCAGTCGAAGACTCTCTCCGCCACCCTTACGTGGCAACAGTCGCTGCAGGAGGCAGTGTACTTCCCACAATCCAAAGGGGGTTAGAACCCATCAAGTGAGAAGAAGCACTGGTTGGTACCCCACCACCCGTGCCTGTGCAAGAAGCAGTTGACGCTCCATCTCCGGCCACAAGATTCCTTTCCCTACTCCATGAGGAGTTAAGGCCATCCTCGTACATATTACCCAGAGATTCAGAAGGGCTTTTAATAGACCCACTGCGAACGATCGCGGTTGCCCTCAGATCCACCAACCCTGTCGCCTCACTCCTTTCCCTGATTATGCAAGAGTCTGCCATCCAGACGCACCACTCCATTGACCCCAATGACCTAGAGTCAGAACCAGCGGAACTCAGTTATCCCGCCCCTTTAGCGCCCTCCGCCATCAAACGTGGGTCGTCTGTTTGGGAAGAAGAACCCGAACTCAAGTACTTGTGTACCGTAACTAGGGAAGGTTGGTCCCCTCGCCCTGAGGTAGTAGTAAAACGAGAAAGAGAAGAGGAGCAGGTACCAGAGGAAGTACCTAGAAAGAAGCAAAGGGTCCAAAGGAGGAAGCCGATTAAGCGAAAGACTATTCGCCGTGCTAACCTCGGAGATCCACGCCCCAACGAACAAATCAGTCGGGTTACATTATGTCCTAAACAGATACTCCGCCACCCCTCCCGATACATTTCTTAATATAACATGTCTTCCTCCCTTCTCCAAAGCTTGGCTGCCACCCTCTCTGTAGCAGGATTGTCTGGCGGTAGTTGGGGTGACTTAGCAGGAGAATTAAGACTGTTTATGGAAGCTCAGCAGGATGCACTGGACGCCACCAGAATCCTAAACATAAACCTAACACAAGAGGTTGACCAACTAAAGGCACAACTTCTAGTGATACCAACAAGCAGCCCGAGTACAGGAACAAGGGCTCCGTCGGAGCCACAACTATCCAAGATCTTTTCTAACCCTGGGAACTTTGATGGTTCGCCTGGGAAGAAATTCGAAGAATGGTGGACACGTGTCCGTGGCTGGTGACATGAAAATGACGCCGCACTCCCTGATCAAAAGGTAATCTCTGCCGTGCTTTCACGCATGGTGGGAGGAAGGGCTGGTGACTTTGCAAGGAGCCAGTTAAATGCCATCTTAAGGGGAGTAGGAGAAACCGACTGGGATGACTTCTCCACCTTAGTTGAGAAACACTTTAGGTCCACCAACAAAAAGGACCAGAATCAGTTGGCCCTCCAAAACCTGAAACAAAAGGACCACCCCATGGAGGCATTTTTGTTAAAATTTGAGAACTACGCCCTCCTGGCAGATTATGACGGAACCTGGCAAATAGAACTGCTGGAGCAAAACGCAGACAAAGAGATCGTCTCGCGTTTAATTTTGGAAAAGGGACGCTACACGTTCCTAGATACATTCAAAGCTGACCTTCGGCAAGCAGGAGCCCACAAACAGCTCCTAAGTTTCATACAGAAAGGAACAGCGGAACAGGTCAGCCGAAAAGACCCTAACACCATGAACATTGATGCCGTAAAGACAGGCGGCAAAAACAAATGTTTCAACTGTCAACAAGAAGGGCATTTCAGCAAAGACTGCCCAAAACCCAAACTTCAGTGCCCCGAATGCCACTTCTTCGGAGGAGGTCATCAGAAGGCCTGCGCCAACAGGGGCAAAGGCAAGGGCAATGGACGCCAGGTGTGCTCAACCCAAACTGAAGACAAGCCCGCCACCTCCTGGGATGAGGATAAAAGCACCAACCACAAGGACAACAAGGGAAAAGGTCGTGACTGGACCTCTTCCATAAAAGGGATGTCATTGGACAAGGCTCGCACCTGGTTCAAAGATTACAAAACTCTCGCTGCCAAGTCAGCAGGAAAAGCTTAGCTCCAACACACATGTCTGGGTGTGTGAAGGGGCAAAACCGATATGAAAACCTCACTGTGGAAGAAATCATTGATGACGAGGATTCTGCGGTAACGAATCTCATTTCAAATTCGCCGTCAGAGGGGTCCCCTAGTGGGCTTGGCAGGGACGATAAACCTGTGCTTAATTCCTCTACAAAAAACAAAAATAATTCAGAAATCCCAGACAACACTTATGTGCGGAGTGTAAGACCCACACGAGAAATCAATCTATCTATTCAGATTGCGCCGTTCACACAGTGGCAAAACTTCACTCAGACAGACATGCTCCTAGACTCGGGCGCTAACATGATCTTTATTGACAAAAAGTGGACAGAAACACACAAAGTCCCACTTATTCCCCTTCGAAACCCCATTCCTGTGTACAACATGGACAGAACACGTAACTCCACCAGAAGTATTACACACTCCGCAGAGCTGGTCGTAGAATTCCAGGGACATCGTGAGAAAGTCACAGCAGAAGTGACCGATCTGGGAAAGAACCCTTTCATTTTAGGCTTCTCATGGTTGCAATGCCACAACCTGGAAATTGATTGGTCAAAAGGCACGGTTAAGATGACACGTTGCCTGCGACACTGTCACATGCTGCAAGACAAGTCCACTTTCATCCAAGAGATGGAAGAAGAAGAATACAATAACCAATATTACGTCCATGAAACAATCCGCACACTGGAAGCACAACAAGAATCTCAGAAACCTAGAGAGAAAACCCCCGAGGAACTAGTCCTGGAGGAATACCATAAATTCCTTAACATATTCTCAAAAAGGGAATCGGAATGAATGCCAATCAGAAAACCATGGGATCACACAATAGATCTCAAGGACACGTTCAAGCCCAAGAAAGGCAGAATCATCCCTCTATCGCCGCAGGAGCAAGAAGAGGTTACCGCGTTCCTTGATGATCAGCTAAAGAAGGGTTACATAAGACCTTCTAAATCCCCCCAAACATCACTGGTGTTCTTCGTGCCTAAGAAAGATGGCAAGAAGCGTATGGTACAGGATTACCGATACCTCAACGAATCCACAGTTATGTAAAAACAACTACCCTTTGCTGTTGATCGGGCAGCTAGTGGATAAGCTCCAAGGGTCTAAGCTATTTACGAAAATGGATCTAAGATGGGGATACAACAACGTCCGGATCAAAGAAGGCAATGAATGGAAAGCCGCTTTTGTTTGCTTCCATGGAGCATTCGAACCTTTGGTTGTTACGATCGCTTCTTTTATGCTTCATTTCCTCAACTTACCTTTCTTTGACTTCCCCACGCCATTTTCCTTTACTACTGAAAGGGGGTACTCATCGCTTTTGTTCTCTCATCACCTTGGACTTCTATCTCCACTGATCGGTTCTCTCGCACCGATTACGTAGTCCCTCTTACTCATCGGTTTCCATCACCTTCTCTTTTGTTCTATGATGACGTGTCCCTCAGATTAGGGCAGGTGTTACCTGGTCTGTGCGCATTCTTCCTTTCTATATAAACCATAGTACTTCCTGTATTGCCCCTCTAACTTTGACCTACTCAATACTCCCTCGAATATACCAAGGTCATTGTCCCTTGCCTCTGATCTCCCATAGTCTTCGTCATACTATTGAGTCAACGCTCCTCTGAAACCTTTGAACCCCCGGCGTCCATCTCGACGCTTGAAACCCTAAAGGATGACCCTTAGGGCGATCTTTTGATCCATCGAGTCTACGCCTGTACCTACCCGGTCCAAGCGTAACATTGGTCATGTATTTTGGACTATGCAACTCCCCCGCCACATTCCAAGCAATGATGAACGAAATCTTTGCAGACATGGATGACGTGGTAGTGGTCTACATCAACAACCTAATGATCTTCACAAAAACAGATAACCAAGCTGAGCACGATCGAATCGTCCTCAAGGTTCTACACCACTTGGAAGAAAATGACCTATTCGTCAAACCAGAAAAATGCACGTTCTGCACCACAGAAGTTGACTTCCTCGGCATGATAGTTGGACATGACAGCATTAAAATGGACCAAACAAAGGTCAAAGCAATATTAGATTGGCCTGAGCCAAGGAACATAAAAGGAGTCAGGAGTTTCCTCGGCCTGGCAAACTTCTATCGAAGGTTCATAAAAGACTACACGCACGTTGCACGCCCGCTACACGACTTAACAAAAAAGGAAGAACCCTTTCGATGGGAAGAACCCCAGCAAACAGCGTTTGACACACTTAAGAAACACTTCACCACTGCTCCAGTACTTGCGTTCCCGGATCTAGACTGTAAATTCCACCTGGAATCGGATGCTAGCGATTACACTACAGGCGCAGTACTGTCTATTGAGAAGAACGGCATATGGCATCTCATCGCATTCCCTTCCCATTCCATGACGCCACAAGAACGGAATTACCTGGTCGCAGATAAAGAGATGCTATCGGTCATCCAAGCACTGGAACAATGGTGTCATTACCTAGAAGGTGCTAGGCACCAATTTGAAATTTGGAATGACCATGCAAATTTGCAATGGTTCATAACGAGACAAGATCTCAACCATCAGCAAGCCCGATGGGCAATGTACCTCTCACAGTTCAACATGTGGTGGTTCTACAAGCCTGGCCACACAATGATGAAACCCAATGCTCTCTCTAGAAGAGAAGATCACACTGTGGGAATGGAAGATGACAACAAAGGAATTGTTGTTATCACCCCGGATAAGATTAGGACAACCATCCTTATCGCAGATGATGGGGATATACTAAAACAAAAAATATTCAACACCACATGCCTCCTGAATGAAGCAGATATTCAGAGGCTGTGTAAGAAGAACTCCATCTGCGAAGAACGCAATGGATGCCTATACGACACTTTCGGCAGACTTTACGTACCTGAAAGCAATCTACTACGGATGGAGATCATCCAGAAATACCACAACTCCCCGGTCACAGGACACCCAGGATATGAGAAAACCATAGAATTGTTGCAACACAACTACTGGTGGCCTGGAATGGCTACCTTAGTCAAAGATTACGTCACTAGATGCGACACATGTCAAAGATTCAAGGGATCTAATCAGGCCCCAGCAGGCCTCCTCCAACCACTTCCTATTCCAAATACCCCATGGGAACACATATCAGCCGACTTCATTATGGACCTCCCCCTATCCCATGGTTATGACTCGATCTTGACGGTCGTTGATCGCTTATCTAAGGAGGTTGAGTTGATCGCCTGTACGAAAACATGTTTGGCCCTGGACACAGCAAAGTTGTTCTTGGCAAATGTCTGGAAGCATCATGGCCTTCCACGTTCAATCACATCGGACCGAGGCCCGCAGTTCGCGGCACAAGTTATGCAAGAGCTTAACAAGGCCCTCGGTATCGCCACTAAATTATCGACATCCTTCCATCTGCAGACAGACAGACAGACGGAGATCGTCAATAAGGAGATTGGAAAGTTCTTACAAATCTATTGCTTTGAAAAGCAGGATTCATGGTTCACCTGGCTGCCAATCACCCAATTCTCCATTAATACAAAGAAACACACTTCAACCAAGAAGTCACCCTTTGACATGACAAGGTCATACCTTCCTTGTATGGGAATTGAACCCATCAGCTCGGATAAAGCCCCAGCGGCTCAGAAATTTGCAGCTGAAATGGAAGACGTAATAGAAAGTGTTAAAGAAAATATGAAACAGGCACAGGACTGAATGAAGGTCAATGCCGATAAAAGTCGCTCGGCAGTGCCCAAGTATACCGTCGGCCAGCAAGTCTGGCTATCCACAGAAAACTTACGTTTGACACATGTCTCACGCAAGCTATCCAAGTGATGGCTTGGCCCCTATACCATCATTGGCTTGGCAGGACCTAATGCCGTTGAATTAAAATTACCAAAATCAATGCAAATCCACCCAGTAGTAAACGTCTCACGGGTTAAACCGTACCGTGAGCGACTGGAGGGGCAACCCTCGCACCGGCCAGGACCCGTCAATGTCACTGAAGACAGAGACAATGAATGGGAGGTGGACCAGATCATTGATTCCTGTTATAAAAATAAAAAGCTGGAATTCCTCGTTCATTGGAAGGGCTATGACGACACAGATCGTACCTGGGAACCCAAAAGCAATCTCGGTAACGCAAAAGAAGCATTGAATGACTTCTACCACACAAACCCGTCAGCACCCAGGGCCATCTCGATTCCACCCGAGGACTTCTTATTACTATTCCAGAAGAGGCTGGAGCCTTTTACCACTCTCCACCCCAAGCAAATACCTTTTGATCGCCTGGAAGTCGATCTTTAGAGAGGGGGTAGTGTTATGGCTCAGTATGCCGAACATCGTTCCAATGGACTTAGTCATTTTCCTTTCCTTTCCTTATCTTATCCAATTAACATATGACAGCCACGCTGTCTCTATGCTTCTCTTTTCTTTTCACACCCATGCCTTATGCACCCCTCACCTCATTAATCTCCGTGCAGTGCATAGCTATGTTCTTCCATTCTGCCACCGCCATGCGGTCACATCATGTTTCACTTCTCTTCCATTTCATGGCTGTGCTTGATGCACGCTTCTACCTCATGCTACTAGATACCAGAATATTCTAGAACAATCATCGGTAGATCCGGTACAAATAGGTACAAACATATGTAGTAGTATATAAGGGCGCAAGTCCCAGCCAGAGAACTCCAGTTTAGTTCTCTTAGTTTTTCCCCATATCAACCAGTGAGATCACCTCTGCAACCAACTGCTAGCGCTTTCGGTGCATACTCAATTCCTCGATTCCCTAGAGTACCAGTTGACACTGGTTACCTTTGGGTTGTTTCATATTTGGACTTGGATTCCACAGCAGTGGAAGATGAAGTGCCAGTAGAAGGAGGGGGCAAAGAGAGTCTTGATAGGAGGATAGAAGGAGAGGATATAGTTTCTGATGGGGGAGGAATAGGAACAGGTGGCGGGGATATGGGCGCAGGGAGTTCAGTTTGCTCAAGGTAATGGTTTCGTTCATCTAGAGTCATAGAGAGGAATACTTGTCGGAAGGTAGGGTATAAAATTTCAGAAGGGACTCGTTTGATAAAGGTGTGGAAACCATGCAGGTGGAGGATATTGAGGATATGTCCAGGTAAAGCGTTGAGAGAGGTGCAGAGTGGGATGCCAAAAGGTGCAGGTAAGTCACTGGGGGCAGACAAGGTGTGGTACTGTTGCATGGAGGAGACCAAATGGAACAGGCGAACGAGTTCCTGGCAAATCAGGTCTTCGTCATAGAGAGGGAGGTCCTCTACGGCGTGGAGGGCGATGGGATTTGCAAGGATGCCTGTGTAAAGCAAATGGACTGCATAGTTGGGAAGCAAAGTGGGTACCACACATCGTGAGCGCAGCGGAGAAGTAGAGGAGGAAGAGGATAAAGAAGAGGAAGAATGAGATGAGGAAAGAAACAACATATTGGTTATCAAAGAGTAAGCATTCAAAAAACATTCACTAGGGGGGTACTTCACGAAGAGACGCTGCTTCCTAGGAAGAGAGAAAGGAGAGGAAAAGATGAAAATCATGCCAGATGGTGGGAACGTTTATATTCAGAAAGGTTGAGAGGGGAGTGTCGGAGATTGCTCTCAGGTTCCCATGTATTTTCGGATGAGGGGTATCCTTTCCATGCGGTCAGGTACAGTTGTCGTCCAGGAGATCCCTTGTGAGAAACAATATGATCAACTTCATATTCTTCTTCGTTATCAATGAGGTCAGGTGGGGGCTTCGCAAAGGAGGGACCATGTGCTTCAGTTTGCCGATAAGAAGATAGAAGTGAGGCGTGGAAAACGTCGTGTATTTTCCATGTGGGAGGGAGTCAGAGTCGGTAGGAAAGAGGAGATAGTACCTGTGCGATTTCGAAAGGTCCGAGGCGTTTAGGCGCAAGTTTCCTTGATGGGTAGGACAATTGGAGATTGGTGGCTTCTAGCCATACCTTATCACCTACTTTCCAGGGGGAGAACTTCTGAGAAGATCATTCGGACATGATTCGACGAGCCGTCTCGTGGGCGGAGAGGGCTTCCTTTAGAGCAGTCTCAAGAGAGGTGAGACGATTTTCTAAAGCAGGGAGGAAGGTTTTTCCAAGTGGTGGGTAGGCTCTAGGTTCATATCCAAGAAGAAGAGAAAAGGGGGAAGTTTTGGTCGAGCTATGAGGGACGGAATTATGGATAAATTCAGCCAAGGTGAGGAATTGAGCCCATTTCTGAGGATTATGGGTGCAGAAGATCCGAAGATAGGTTTCAATCTCTTGATTGCTTCGTTTGGTTTGTCCATCCGTTTGGGGGTGGTAGGCAGAGGAGAGATGAATGTCGTATTTAAGGATACGGGCAAGTTCATGAGCAAAGGCAGAGGCAAATTGAGGGCCTCTGTCGGAGATGATGGAGTTGTACAGGCCAAAGCGTTTGAATACATAGTCGAAAAAGAGCTGGGCAATTCCATTTGCATCGATTGTCTTGCAGCAAGGGGCAAGAATCACCCCCTTAGTAAGGCCATGGTCGACCACGACCATTAAAGAATCAAAGCTGTCGGATGGGGGAAGATCAGTAATGAGGTCGACCGAGAGTTGCTTGAAGGGAAGGGTGGTGGAGGAGGGGTGAGGGGTGAGGGGTGGAGTGGTTGGGTGGGTTATAACCTTGTTTTGTTGGCATACAGCACAGCCAGTAACAAACTTAGAGACAAAAACCGCGAGGCCCGGCCACCAAAAGTCCCGCTTGACTACAGCTTTGGTATGGAACCGACCAAGGTGACCAGAGAGGGGAGACTCATGGATAGAATGTAGCAAGGACAAGCGCACAGCGGGTGGGACATACATCCAACCACGGAAATATAGGTGGCCATTGTCAAAGGTCCAATCCTTGAGAGCAGAGCAAGGGAACAGGGGAGATCCGTCCACGAGGTTGGAAATGGCTTGGAGGACCAGAGGATCAGAGGAAGAGGATGATTTGATGTGGCGAGTGAGAGTGAGGTCTAATGCTTGGATAACCACCAGGTTGGAAATGATAGAGGCATCGACATTATCGGAGAAAGTGTCAATGAAGTCACGACAGGAGAAGGCGTCAGCAGGGGCCATCTTGGTACCAGGGAGAACCTTCCAGATGATATCAAAGTCCTGGAGGAAGAGGGACCAACGGGCTTGTCGTCAAGATAGTTTGCAAGGGTCCTTTATATAGGAGAGATTCTTGTGGTTGGTGATGATGGTGACAGGATGGGAGGTTCCCTGGACATATTGTTTCCATTCTTCCAGTGCAAGGATCACAGCGAGGAGTTCACGATCATAGATGTTGTAGTTTCGTTCGGCAGGAATAAATGTCTTGGAGAAATAGGCACAAGGGTGGGAATCACCATTAAGATTGTCTTGAAGGAGAACAGCTCCAGCAGCAAAGAGGGAAGCATCGGTCATGATGGAAAAAGGGCAAGTAACATCTGGGATGCCAAGGACAGGTCCAGAGGAAAAGGCAGTGTGAAGGGTGTTGAAAGCCCTCTGTTGGAGTGGGGTCCAATTCCAAGGCTGGTCTTTTCGAGTGAGAAGGTTGAGGGGCATGACAATGTGCAAGAAATTTGGGATAAATTTGGGATAGAAATTTGTGAATCCTAAGAATGAGCAAATGCCTTTGACAAAAGTGGGTGGTTTCCAGTCATGAATGGCGGTTAATTTGACAGGATCCATCACGATTTGTCCTTGGCCAATGATCATGCCGAGGAACTCCATCTTGGGAGCATCGAAGAGGCACTTGGAAAGTTTCAGAGAGAGACCATGTTCATGGAGACGAAGGAGTACACATCGGGTGCGTTCATGGTGGAGAGCTAAATCTCCTTGAGTGTGGATGCCGAGGTCATCCATGTAGATCTTAAGCCATCGTTCTGCAATCATATCAGCAAAAATGTGGTTCATGAATGCTGGGGCATTGCAAAACCCAAAGAACATTACGGTGGGTTCAAAGAGTCCAAAGGGGGTGATGAATGCAGCCTTCCACTGATCAGTTTCCCAAATTTGGATGTTGTTATATCCCCAGTGGATGTCAAACTTGGTGAACAGGGTCGAGTCTTTCATATCATCGATGAGTTCAGGAATAAGTGGTAGAGGGTAAGCGTTCCGAACAGTGTGGGAATTCAGGTATCGATAGTCCTGACAGGGGCGAAGTGAACCATCTTTTTTGGGGACAAAAAAGAACAGTGCTGCTTGGGGGGATTTAGATGGAAGAATGCGTCCAGTCCTAAGGTGTTCCTCAACAAAAGCTTGGCAGGCCTCTTTCTCTTTGGGGTTTAGAGGGTAGACCTTGGCGATTTTAGGTACAAAAGATGGTTTAAGGTCAATGGTGTGGTCATAGGGGCGATGGGGAGGGAGAGTGTCGTATGTTTTCTCAGAGAACACATCTTTGAAGTCTTTGCACCATTCGGGTAACGAGATTTCAGCAGTTTTGGCGTCTTGGGCAAGTTGGGTGGACAAGGTGATCTTTTGGATAGATTCGTCTAGTGGGCCTTCTGGAGGGAGGTACTCACGAGGAGATGCATCAACCTTAGAAGAGTACCATTGATCATATAGAGATGACAGTTCTCAATCTACATCAAGGCCTAGCCAATGAAGCAAATATTGTTGGGGTAGGATGTGTTCATCATAGTCTGCAGGGGACGAGGTAGGGAAAGAGAGAGAGTGGGATTTCTAGTCAATACGAGGGTTCCAGGTTTTGAGCCATGGCGTTCCCAGGATGATTTGATGACGTCCTAGTCCTACCACCATAAGTTCTATGTTCTTGGGTTCTTTGGAAAGCAGCATGCGAGTGGAGGCTTTCCACATGATAGTACCTCATTTATTGAGGGAACCGTCGACATTAAAGGCGTGTACGGGTTGAGATATCTTTTTCAGGGGGAAGTTTGTGAGCGATAGAAGACCAAGATTAATAAAGTTTCCAGTGGCTCCAGAATCGATTAAAGCAGTTGTTTCAATGGTTTGTTTTCCAATGAGTAACTTGACAGGGAATCAAAGGGTTCTTTCATTGTCAGAGGCTACTAGTACATGGGATGGGGACTGGAAAGGTAACATCGAGGTAGCTTCCCATTTCAAAAATCCTGGTCAAGGGTGGAAACAACAGCAATTTCCTCTTTGGGTTCTTCAAAGCACATCTGGAGGACTTGGAGGATTTCGGCTTCGTTTTTCCCTTGAGTTTTCAATGAGTTTACAAAGATGTCGATGGAGGAGGGGGCTTTGGTATCGACAGGTGGGGGAGTCAAGGCAGAGGGATCAGTTTCAGCAGTGTGGATGGTCTGAGGGCAAGGGTCTTTGTCTTTCTTGCACTGGGAGGTGTTGTGACCTGGGCGTTGGCAACAAAAGCACTTTTTCTTACGGATGCATTTGGCCCTTTCGGTGGGGGTAAGTTTGGACAGGGTGATGGTGTTGACATCCATGGCATTTGGATCAGAGGTGGTTTGAGGGGTGGGCGAATATGATGAGAAAGGAAGTCTTCCTCCTTTCAGGGCAAGGATGTGCATTTTCTGCGCATGGAATGTTTTTGCCTATTCAATCCAGGCGGCAATGGTGGTTGGGATGGTGGCCATGAAGAGGATCATGGTAGCGAGTTGTTGGTCTAACCCAAGCGAAAACTGATTGATGAGGGTGACCTCGTCAGTCATCCCTGCTCTAGCAGAGGGGTTCTGAAAGTCAGTGATATACTTCTGGAATCCATCATCGGCGATCCCATCAGGGCATTTGAATGATTTCTGAGCAAGCTTGGTGAGCTTGAAACGAGCAGTGGCCTTGGTAAATAGTGGTATTGGCTAGTTTGTCATACCACATTTCAGAGAAGGATACTCCTCGTCCCTTGCTCATCTTGTTGAGTGTGAGAGTGATTTTTCATTCATCAGTGTTATAGATGGGCACATTAATGTGGATGTAGAATACTCAGTATGTCACTATATTAAATGGTAAAGATACTGTACCTGTAGAATACTCAGTAGTCACTAAGTAAACTAAGGTAAAAGCTAATGTGCGATGTAGCTATGCTTAGTAAGCAATGATACTATATACAGAATATAATTCCAACACTCCCCCTCAAACACGAAAGGGTAAGCAAATGACTGTAAGTGTTTGCAGTAATGGTTAAAGAATAAAATCAAATGAAAGTATACCAAATGTATTGATAAACGAATGATATTCGAGTCCGTAGGATGTCCGGTGAGAGTGGTCGCAGCACTGCGCTCGAGCAATTGCCCGATATGGTAAGTCGCGGCTCGGCTAATGGTCGCGCTGCTGTCCAAGTGCGCGCGCTCATCCTCGATCGATTCCGGCGCTTTCGTCTTTGCGTTTCGCGGTTCGGTATAGCTCCTGCGCCATCCCAGGTCCCTGTACAAAATATACAACGCATCCAACTCGCCCGATATAGCCTTGATGCGGCCGTACGACGTGGTGAGTGGATTTCCTTGATCCGGCTTGACTAACTCTTCTAGGTCTCGTCTTGAGTCGTCCTCGACGACGCGGTGGGTTCGGCTGGTCCACAGGTCGTCTGTGGTGCTCGGGAGGTGGTCTGGATGGCTCAGGTGCGTACGCCGTCTCGTATTCGCGCCGTCCGTGCTGACTCGACTCGTCGCCAGCTAGCGGCCTCGTATCGACTCGTTTCGAGTCGCTGCCTGCGCCGCTCGTTGCGCCATCCATCTGGCACCTTCTCCCATCCATCTCAACGCCGTCTTCATCGCTTTCGCGCTCCCATTCGTCCTCGACGCCTCTCGACGCCTCCTTCTCACCTGTATGGCCTCCAGCGCCTCTATCTCGACGCTGCGCGTTCGTTTCGACGTCGCGCGCGTTCTCCTCGTTCCTGGGTCGTTTCCCATCATGTTCGGCGCCCTCGACAACCTCACGGAGGTCCGGATCGACTTCAACGCCTTTCGAGTCCTCCTGCACCTCCAAGCGCCCTCCAGGGCCTGTATCTTGACTTGGTGCGTTCGTATCGTCAACGCGCTCGTCTCTGACCTTCCTAGGACCTTTCTGGACGCTCTGGACACCGCCTGGAACGATCGTTTCGCCGCCCGGCTCCTCTGGCTCCTGTCCGGGTCTACTTGGTGAGTCTTCTCGACTTGTTCGCTTCGAGCGTTCGCGCTCTTGTTCTGACCCTTTGTGCAGCTTCTTCGGCCGCTTCCCGACATCCTCGACACTCCCTGATGCTGGCACCATGTCCGCTTTGTCTCCCGGATCGTACGGCTCGACTCGAGCTCTCCCTGGTGAGTTTTGTGTCTCCCCATGCTCCGAGCCTTCTCGCTGATGCTCTAACGTGTTCTGTGCTGTCTTCGGTCGGTTCCTGGCATCCTCACCACCACTGGATACTCCCGAAGTGTCCGTATCGCCTCTGGTAGGTCCGGCGTCACAGCTCGGATGAGTTCTCCTCTCCCCTTCGAGCTTGACGCTCGGGGGTTTGTTACGTGGTCTGGTGGTCTCGTCTGGTGGTGCAGGTGGGTCTGGGAGACCTTCAGGTATGTCGTCGATGATCGTTGAGGTGTGCTGATCGTTTTCGACAGCCCTCGTCGACTCTCTATGTGCCAACGCGCTCGTTCTCTCCCCCTCGATCGAGTCGCCTCGACGCGTCCTCGACCTCTCCACTTCGACCTGCACGTCTCTGTGCGTCTCTTCGACCTCCCTGTCGACGTCCGTGTCCGCGTCTTGGTGCGCAATGCTCCCTTCTGGTTCGACTTCACCAGTCTCGCCGCCTGGCTCGACCTGGACATTGTCGGGGTCTGGCGTCTCGACTTGGGCTGTGCCGGGTGGTTCTTCGAGCTTCCCTGGTCGGGTTTCATCATTGCCGACCTCGCCCGGACACTCCTCGACACCTCTCGACACCTTCGACACGACCGCCTCGACCTCCTTCACCCTCGCGCCCTCAAACTCATCGCGTGGGTCCTTGGGCTTCGTCGCTTGATGTGTTTCGACGCCGTCGTCGCCTGTACTCCCCGCACACTCTCCGGACGCCTCGAGCACCCTTGTCTTGCCCCTTCGCCCCCTCCTGCCCTCAGGCTTGTCTGGCGGCTCTGTGGGTGCATCTGGACGACGCTCGTCGTCGCCCGTCGCATCCCCAGGGTCTTCTGACGGTCTTGGGGTGTTCCTCGTCATGGCGTTATCTGGGTGGTTGTGCGATGTGCTTCGTGCGCTCGCGCTGGTTGTCAACTGGTTGCCTTGGTCCCGAGTGGCCTTGGGATGGTCTGTGTGGGGTGCGGCTGCGTCCGTGGACGCGCTCGCTGTCGTTCTGGCAGCGGTCTCGTCCGTGGACGTATCCGCGCTGTTCGCTGGGTTGTCGACGCGCTCATGCGCTCGACGTACTTCGCCGTCGTCGTCCCTGCCTGCTACCGCCCGGCCCATTCCGTGCGATTCGTTTGCGCGTGGTGGTGTCCGTTTTGGTGGCGGGATTGTCGACTCGAGTAGTGATGGTGGTGGTAGTGGTTTAACGAGGTCGAGTCTGACCTTCTGGTCATCTCGTGGGCCGCTCGCTGGGGTCGCGAGGCTTACGCCGTCAGTCCTATGGTGTTCCGTGGTCTTCATGCCCGGTCCCGTGGCTGCAGCTACCTCTTTGTCGACTTTCCCTTGCGGCGTTTCACCCATCTCGCCCACTCCGTTTTGCATTCCGAGTTCCCGCGTCCCATAGGTAGTGGCTTCGTCGACTTCGTCAAGTGCCATCCATCCCGACTTGAGTTCAGCTTCAGTTTGCTGGCGCGGTGTGTCGAATCGATTAGTTAAGTAGTCGATACATTCCCACGCTGTAGCATAGTGTCGAAAATGCTGGGAAATGGATTTTGGGACTGTGCACTCGACAATCCGTCTTGCGAGTGAGTCGCGAATGTCGCTAAATCTTGCTGGTGGTGTTCCTGCGAGATAATTGGCTACGCGCTGCAACTCGGCACACTTTTGAGTGTACTCGCGCCATTCCGACCAGTTTTGACCATCGGGTTTCAACTTGACGACTTCGACCATTTCGGGAGTGAGCTGGTTCAGCTTCTGAGGAGCTTCAGGTCAGGGCTCATAACCTGTAGAATACTCAGTATGTCACTATATTAAATGGTAAAGATACTGTACCTGTAGAATACTCAGTAGTCACTAAGTAAACTAAGGTAAAAGCTAATGTGCGATGTAGCTATGCTTAGTAAGCAATGATACTATATACAGAATATAATTCCAACAGTGGAAGTATGTGCTGATGGCCTTCATCCACTCTAGAGAAATCGGCAGGGAGGGCCGCTTTAAGTTCAGGGGTGGCAGTGGACATGGGGGTGGTCGATGGTGTCGAAGGGGTGGCAGGGGGTCTTGGGGGAAAAGCTCGTTGTCGGTGGGGTTTGGGGTTGCTCAAGGGTGTAGGGCCAGTGGGGTTCCAGGGGGATACTGTGGTTATGGTGGAGGTTGAAGGGCATGGGGGTGGTGAAGGAGATCTTTCTTCTTCATTGCTAGAGTTGTCAAAAAGCCCAAAGGCTCTAGAGCTTCGAGGGGACGATATGTTGGGGGCTGGTCCTGCTCCTAAATAGGAGGGACAGGAGGATACACTTGTTCTTTTGTTACACAAGACGTACTATTGAAGACGTCGAGGACGAAGTTACTTAGAGGAGGAGCTCACAAAGAGTCGCAACGTCTCTAAGTATCAACTAGAGGTGACGGGGGTTTCTAGAAGGACACTCGAAGGGCACTCAAGGGGAGTTCAGAGGGAAGAGCACACAAGAGTATGCTAGATTGCGCAGAACAAGTGTAAAGAAACATGGTACAGACGAGTCACTATATAACTAGGGGACGCGTCATCATGGAACATCGGAGAAGGCTGGAGAAGGATGAGTAAGCAGGACTACATACTAGGCACAAGAGAGCCTAGCAGAGGAGAGAAGGTCCGAGATGATACAATGGCAAAGATGAAGAGTATCCCCTTCTGGTAGTAAAGGAGAACAGCATGGGGGAGGTCAAAGGACAATCATACATGAGTGAAGAGAATGAACAACAAGAAGCAAAGAGACATAGTCATATCTACACATCCCAAAGAGGATATGAACGCGATGTGAACAGACTAGAAGGAATAGATTATGGAAGAGGAGAAAAATTGTAACACTGTGCAGCTGCACAGCTTGTAAAAATTCCTGATTAACCTGACTTGTTATACCGTCGCATTCACTGCAAAACCATGACTACGCAACATTGTCTGCTTCGCACCTTTCATCTGGTCTTGATGAAGCTCAGCCTGGAATGCACAAAAATGATGAAGAAAGTCAGGCAGAGAACCGCACCAACTCGTGACACACATCCAGCCTTGAGCTTCTTGGCCATTGCAATCAGTTCAGAACTCGCCATGACCTCCTCCACATCATGATCATCTTCATCGTCTGAGTCCACCTCAATAACTTCTCTGTTCTGAATTGCCTCTCGTCATTGGACCTCAGAAATGATTGTGGCATCATCCTTGAACACTTTGGCCGTGGTGTCCAGACTTTCTCGCTCCTCAAGAGGATTGAGGAGCTCATCGATGGAAGGGGGTGTGCTGAAAATATGATTGTTTTCCTTGAGAATCATTATGAAGTCATTTAAATCTTTTTCAAGTGCTTCAAGTTGGGGAGGCTTCGGAAGGGAGAATTTGAGAATGAGACCTAATTACTTACACACCGCTGATGCAAGCTTCTTGACAGCTTCGGCAGCCTGTGCTGTGTCACCCTCAGCATCCATAATGGCCTTGAGGGCAGATTGCCAGTCAGATGCAACATAGCGACTGCTGAGATGCTGTTGTAATATCATCTCATTGTGGTTGTTCAGGGTCAATATAGTTCTGACGGGTCTGTTGCCTGGTGAAATTGGAATCTCATAATGTATATTTTACTTGTCCAACCCATACATTATACATTTTGCTGTATATTGTATATTCCCCTACATCCCACATCAACAAACCAAAAACACCAAAACGCTGCATTTTCGAGCAGTTTCGGACACTCGATTTGGAATAGATCAGGGTCTTTATGTTTCAGACCCTTTACTATAGTTATCTGTCACCTAAGCTCACCCAGCACTGCATTAGATTATCTCACTGTTATGATAACGGGTGATTGTACTAGATAAGATCCATGATTGATCATACATTGTTGCGAATGAGAGTACGTCCCTGCCAAACCATTGTGCTCTGCATGTTATCCAAAAACTCACTCCCTGTGACACTCCTCCGTAACTCTGTAATCGTACTCATGATATCCTGGTATGGTGCTCGCCATAAAGTAACCTGGACAGGGTTTTCATTGTAGATGCCTTCTTGATAGTCTTTGAGCGCTGTGTGGATGGCAGCACCAGCCAGTCCAAAGACTGGATTGAAATTATGCTTGTCGACAAGCTCGTAAAGCTTTCTGGGGCTGAGGAAAAGAATGTCGACCACGAGATCTGTGAAAAGATCAAATTGAAAGAAATCGTGAATGAAAACACCAGGGTGATTAGGATCCTAATTGAATTGATTAGAACGCCACACAATTTAATAGCACTTACAGGATGAAAAACCTTGAGATAGGTTAGGTCCATGAGGAGGCATCGAACCTGTGAACGTTTGTGCTCAACTTCAGATTCCGTGCTCTCTAATGGGAGCCGGAGGAGATAATCCCGCTGCACTTGACAGAAAGCATACTGCTTGAAGAGATGGCATACTGCTTGAAGAGATGGCATACTGCCATCATCGCCGCATTCACCTTGTTCTCCAAATTTAATGGCTCATGTTGAACTACATAAAAACGCGTTAGAATAGGCTACCTAGTGTGCAAACCAAGTACCTTGCCCGACCACAGCGGATGTGGCTGTCCAAATTGCATTCTTAATTGGTTCGGCACATTCATTCTTGAGTGGAATCGCTTTGATAGTAAACATGTACCATAGGATCTCTCTTTTCGCCCCTTCAAGCACCTGGCTCTTTTCTTGTTTGCTTAGTGTAACCAAATTCGCTGGAGGGTTCGATGGATTACTGTGGCTCTCGCTGGGAATGGCGGTCATACTAGTGGATTCAGAGGGTGGAGGAAATACTGGAGTTGAGGGCATTGTAATGTGAAGTTGGCACTGTGGTCGTTGAATTTCTCGTGATTCTTCGCGCGGCTAGAATATAATCAGACTGATTCACATCGTTATGGGAAATCGGCTTACACAGATTATGGTGAGTGAGTTAGCATACCTGTTCGCAATGTGAATCCCCAGGCAGTTCGCAGTAGCTGCCGCATGCCTTTCTATAGCGCTCCCAAGTAGACTGGGATTTGGGTGGCTGTCCGTTCCGAATGCGCCTGTTGAGTGATCAACAGCGTAGGTGGCACCAAGTGGACTGGCGCTGGCGGTCTGGTATGTTGGATCGTAGTGTACAGACCCACTTGCTGTGGGCTGGCCGTGATAATGAAAGCTATATCCGTAGTCGTCGTAAGGCCCTTGATCGTTATTGTTTGTTATCGGCTGCATGGCGGTTGGGTCTTGAGGTCGTTCACTGCTGAGGTGGAGCTGGGTAGTGATATTGTTACCACTGGGGTTGAGATTTGAGCCCGTTGCAGGCCTTGGGAAGTTCTGCTGAAATTAGCACTCAGAGGGCTGGAATTCGGGAGATGGAGGACGTACCCTGTTGCTGTTGGGTCTGCATCTCGACATGGTGGCTGGAAACAGTGGGAACTACCGACATCTAAGCTGTTATCGCAGTGCATGGAAGGCCCATGGCGAAAATAGTAAGAAAACAACAAGTAAATTCAAACTACAGTTCGAAAGAATACATAACGCATGAGATAATAAGGTGGTTGCACGGCGATGGCCAGATGAATGGTGGGATACAAATTGGTCTATTAACACATTGTATCAGTATATATTTGTAGAGAAGATTGATAAGAGGACTCACCACTAATCGAATACATTGTCACTTGAGGAAAGTAACCCAGTGAAAGGTTTCTCATCAATCGCGCCATACCAAATTCAGACATAGACAAAGTGCCGCTATCCCTATCACTTTCCTGCCCCAAGGAAGATCCCTCCTCATCTATGACCTCATCCATCTGTTCCACCTGAGCATCTGCGATTGTCAATGCAACGAGCTTGTCTGCAAAAACCGCATGGTAATAAGCTACATCATCTTTGATATCTTGAAGGTCGCATTGGTTGAAAATTTGCATCAATAGCTCCAAGTGTGATTCTGCGGTAGCCAAGGCATCTTGATTTTCTGTGTGGACCTCAGACAACAAATCCCTGTGATGCTCAGCAGATTCTATTTCTGCCTTGGTCAGAGTGACTTGCTGCATTACACAATCCCGAAATGCACGCTTCACTTGGATCACCTTCACAAGCACTTTGTTGGAGAGCTGCGACAGACCACAGTGTAGAATATCGTGTCCCTTGTTTTCTGTTTGTTGAGAGAATATACAATGCCATACGTATGACGATAGCATACCTTGTCCACATCTTCTAATGTCATATCAGTATGTGACGATTGGCCCATGGTTCTTGTGGTAAAGCGGAGTTCTAGAGGAAGGGGGATGACTCGCTTTCTGTATGGATGATGGTACCTGCTGCGCATATGACTTTGAGCCTCTAAGGTGCACCTCCTGACAGGGGGGCTTGAGCCATGAAAGGGAGAGGAAGGGGGTGTCTTCTTCCATACAAGACCCTTCCTGGGTGGTACAGATGACTGTGTGCTCAGCTTTTCTTCATGATCTTCTTCAAGTGGGTGGCTTGGGTGTTTGCGTGAAGGTGAAAACAGGATATCTGGATGGACGAACAGCGGTGATTGAGTCCATGGACTAGGTTCAGATGAGGAGTTCACGGACGATGACAATTGAGGGACTGAAGATATAGTGGGAGGCTCAGGCTTGGTGGTCATGGTTGCGATATCATGGGAAAGGCTCCTCAGCAGTAGCATGCAGTCTGTATTGGAGTTCCTATTGGAACTTGAACGACTGAAGAGAATTCTGCAGCCCCAAGTCGTCTAATCGCCTTCCGCAACATGGATCTTGTCAACCAAAGTAATGGGGGTAACAGGCAGGTTCCTGTACCGCCTGCCTTTCTGTGAGGAGCCAGTGAAGACAATGTTTCAGGTCAATATTACCCAACATCTGGATACCTCTACGACGAAGGTGAAACTCTCCTTGACCATATGAGGGCTAATGAGTATGAAAGGCAGCGCAAACACCAACTGTACTACCCATTTATGGATGAGGGTGAATGGGAGCTGGCGAAGTTCCTTGCATTGAATCACACACAGACAGAGATGAATCAGGTTTTGAAGCTTAAATAGGTGGGTCTGTTGAGCAATTTCAATTGCTACTATTGATAACCTTCTTAGTTTGATACCTGATCTCAGCCATCATTCAAATCAGCCAATCAATTGCTGGGGTGGATTGGAACCCTGCCTCGTGGCCCACAATGGCGTTCGACTACAATAGATTTCAAAGGCTACAAGACCACACATCCTATTCAACTCATATCACGGGATGCACTTGAGGTCATCAAGGACCTCTTCTCTAATCCTATCTTCACAAACCACATGACCTATGATCCAAACATGGTCTTCCAAGGACCAGAATGAGAGTATAGCAAGTTCTTCACAGCTACTCGTGCATTTGACATTCAGGTGAGTGTAAGTTGAATGTACCCGTTAGCATTATCACTCATCTTTATTATCGCCCAGGTTCAGCTTCCTGAGGGAGCAACCAACATCCCTATTATCATTGCTTCAGACAAAACCCCCGTGACGAGACACACAGGAGGGCTGGAGATGCACCCGGTCTTCGTTACGATAGGCAACATCCAGTCTGACGTGAGGATGCAAGCGACATCTCACGCCTGGCGCTGCATCGGCTTCATTCCCATCCCCAACTTCGAGGTTCATCATGATTTTGAAACGATCCTCGAATCCCGCCTTTTTCACCAATGTATGGACATCATTTTCGACTCTCTGAAGACGGTTGCAGAACAGGGTGCTTATCTCACCGACCCAACTGGCCGCACCCAACACTGTTTTACCCTGCTCATCTCATATGTCGTGGATCTACCTGAGCAACAGCTGGTCTTGTGTGTCACCAAGAACACTTCCCC
>JBBPRK010000249.1:0-29049 GCA_038093075.1 Boletus patriciae | reverse complement strand
CTGGTTGACGCACAAAGACCACCCGCGCGTGGAGCGTTCTGTAATGCCGATGCAAGCGTATCCGTGGACGCTTCTCGACGTCGAGAAGCCATGGTCGTTTACGTTCTCGTCGTCTGGCACGTACGCTCGCCACCTCGTCAAGTTCTCACTGTCTGGGATACCTCACGCGGATGACCTTGTGGTATATCTCGACGGTGTTGATCTCGGTTGGACACCTCGAAGGGACATTGGTGCAGATCGATGGCATTACGACATCCACTTCGAGTACGCGCTGCTCGGAGGTGAGCACGTAGTGGAGTTCTCGCTCCGAAACAGAGAGATCCAGGGTCAAGCACAACTCTGTAGCGTCGAGGTCCTCGAATATGGGTCTCTGGAAGAGTAAGCACGCCTCGACGCTCACCCGACGTTTGCGCTGACTCGTCCAGGTTCAACGCTACTCGAGGATATTATAGCCTTTTCCCCACGTGCGCACTACCCCATGTTTTACCTCTACTGAGCGAGCGTGCTGATGTCACGGTGAGTCTAGATACGACTCCGACAATGCAACTTCTTATCGCCCCACGAACGACGACTGTCTCATGCGTACCGTCGCCAATGCCAACTTTTGCAACGTCTGCTTGGAAGGGCTCTGGCACTCTCTTCTCAAACGCGTCGATCTCATACAGAACCTCCAAGTGACGTGTCCAGAGCCGAGCAGTCGCGTGGTCCAAGTCGATCTCGTGAAACTGGCTCAGTTCAGGGAGCAACCCATCGAGAGTGCGGAGAGCTACGCGATCACATGGACGAGCGACGGACGCGTCCTCGAGGAACTTACGAACCTCACCAAGGTGGAATTGAGCGACGAAGGTGGTACATATCGCGTCGATGTGGCCTACACCGTCGACGAAGTATGGTCTGACCCTCGAGGGTATCTGCGCGCGAGCAGAACGTTCGGCGTCACGCCTCGTTCGTGCTGATGTGTAAATGGGGCGTATATGCAGAGCATCGTGCGTACTGTTACGGCCTAGCTTTAACGTTTGCGCAATGCAATGATATCAGTTGTACGTAGGATATGCGATTGGGATCGTTGGAACCACTCTTGGAAAAACTACTGCAGCGATAAAGTAAGCTCGAGAGAGAAGATGAAAGATGAGCGATTCCATACTACAATCGGTTTACTAATGAGTGTGAGAGAGCTTGAAGAGTGTGTGGGAGGAGGAAAAACGCAACACGTAGGCGGCGGATGAGCAAGTCCAATGAGCTAGGTAGGTGTGGAGTCAAGGATGAACGAAGGGCTTTCCACTCCGTCATGGTATAAATGAATTAAAAAAGATATACCGTGGTGAGCGAACGAATGGAAATCTTCATCACAAAGAAGTTGCAGCAAAGGCGCCTTGAGGAGGAACGGGAAGGGGGTCGTTGGTCGTTGGTCGTTTCAAGAACAGATGATAATCGGGTAAGAAAAGCTGGGTGAAGGGGGAAAATGACGGGAAATGGTCAAGGCTTGGAGACTAATGCACAGTGAACAAGCAAAATTTACAGGAACAGCAAGGCCACCCAAATTATTTACCCAGATATCAACGAAATCACATAATGACGCATTTGCAGCACCCTCCACTGGCGTCCTCGTCTTCGTGTAGCCGTCGTTGCTCGACGGTATCAAGAGATGGCCGGGTGATGTTGATGGTAGGTACCTGTTGATCGATACGATAGTGCGCGAAGGGTGCGGGAGATTCAGGAGGCCTTGGCACAATTTTCCGAGGATCTGGCCGAATGGGTTGTTCCGCTTTGTCAAGGATTAAAGGGGGTAATATCAGTTTCGGGGATGCTTCGGGATGTGGTGGAACCGGGTCTTCCTCGGGGAGCGGGGCGTGCTCTGGGAGCCGACCAAACTCGCGCATTTGTATCTCTTCATCGAGACGTGGCGGCCGATACTTTGCATAGTCATACCCAAATGTACCAGGTGCCTGCATGGAAGAACCATCGATATGGGTGCACAAATGCATGGACGATACGTACAGGTTGTACGGGTGGAGCTTCTGGCGGTTTCGGGCTGCCATCTGCGTGTTCGTATTGACCATCCAACCCCTTCTTACGCGCCACAACTGGGAGGACCACCTGGGGGTAGGGCGGTGGTGAGCGCGAATGAGATTCTGATAAAAGCGGTCACTTGCCTCATCCCAGTTACCAGCCTTTTGGACAGGTTGCGTCCATGTTGGTATAGCGTCCACCACATCTCCTTCCGGCGTCGGATACGTTGCGACAGAACTCCGGGGGTCATCCCTACGTGACGTTGGGGGTGGAGTTTTGGCCTTTATCCTTGCCTTCTTCGGAGTGGAGGCGGGTGAGGATGCAGCAGGGCTTTTGGCACGGCGCTTTGTGTACGATTGATCGGATGACTGGGATGTCGGGGAAGTCGTGCGTGGTCCGGTGTGTGCGCGTGGCCTTGAGGCGGGTGGAGTTGGCACGGTGCTCTCTGTACTCGCCCTCAGAGGAGCTGAAGGCGTAGCAGATCGCGCAGGCTGGGGATAAGTTGCATACTTTGGCGTAGTGCTATGATCCAGAACTGGATAGGCATTCGTAGGTGTTTGACTACGGCTAGAAGAGACCAGAGCCAGTGGGTGGCGGGGCGTAGAAGCGCTGAAAGCCGAGTGGGTTGTGTCATCTGGGTCCGGTTCTGCGTCAGCGCTAGCGTATGCGTCGTAGAATGTCTCGGGATCGGTGTCGGGATCAGCTTCGATGTCGGTCAACGGGCTCTCGTCAAGGACCATACCCACGTCCTTTGTGCGCTCATCGTCGAGGTAGAGACTTTCGCGCGTACCGGCACCGACACTGTCGGCCCTCTTCCGGCCACGAATAGAATCTGATTGGCCAGATAAGTCGCGCGTTTGCCCACGGGCGCCCTTTCGAAGGGTGTGTCCGTAGTTGGCAATCTGCATCATCTCAACATGCTTCGCCACCCGGAGCTCGCCGACACCACCGTTTCTGTGCACGTCGCCTCTATACCAGTGCTCGAAGGGGCGTTCCTCGGAGTCGTTGGAAGGTCTGGGGTCGAGGGGTATGGGTTCTTGAATTCTGGAACGTATTGAAGAGGTAATCGAAGCCGTCGTGAAGGGGGCGGGTTCGTTCATGATGCTAGAAGCCTGGTGCCGTATAGAGGCCATCGGGGGAGTTGACGGTTGGGGAGGATCGCTTGGCCTGACGACCCAGTGATCCTGGGAGGTGTCTGGTGTGGGGGGTTGATATGGACGGTGGTTGGACCCGTTGCGGCTGTCGGCTCTCTGGGCGATGCTGTGAGCATGACTTGACGTACTTGTTGTCCTCGTGCGGGCCGCGATTGGTATGCGAGTTGGTTTTACGTCTGAGGTGCGGGGAGAAGTAGGCCGAGAGGAGTCTGGTGTGGGAAGGGGGTTGTTGTTGGCAAGGGCATCCGGGGAAGGAGGCTGGGAGTAAGTGCGGGCGCGTTTTGGGGGAAAGGAGGAAGGAGACGCGCCGTTGACGCGGGTATAGGACGAGGAGGCATCTGAGCGAGGGTCGGCTGTCCTGGAGTGCTGAAGACTAGGTCTGGGAATTGCGCTGGATTTCCGTGGCTCTGGGAGATGGCGGGGCGATTGAGGGGCGTCGCGGGAATCGCGGGGGGAGCGGGGGGGAGCAGGCGGCCTCTGTGGGTCATCTACGGAGGCGACGGAGGCGATGGACATGCGTTTGGCGAGTATTCGGCTTTCGCCTTCGAGTCCTGGGGAGATTCAGAGACGGGGGACAAGACAAGAGCAAAGAGGTGCGTACTCTTGCGCAGGGCTGGCACGATCGTCTCGTCCCATGTCGGTAGCGCCGAATGCACCGTCGCCGTCAACGCCATCAACCAACGTCGAGTACAAGAAACAGCCTCCCCAGGTCAGCCCCCCGTGCAAATTTTATTTAATTTATTTCAATATCCAACCAACGATCGCGGTAGGTCCAAGCCTGAGTTTGAAATGGGCTTGAAAATCCTACCCCGCCACGGCCTCGGAACAAGGCCCGGACAGGGTAACCGACTTTTATTGTTCTATTCCCTTGGTCGTGTTACAAATTTACAATCTGCTCGCGTTATCAAACACATCTGGTCATCGGCTTCGTCCTCGCACTTTTTTCCTTTGGTGTTGCAGGACCAGGAGTCTCGCGTGTATCATGACAAGCCCCTTGCTTTCGATTCGTCTGTGATCTGCGGCGTCGCATAATGCAAACATAAGGAAACGGCGCAACAGATCCTATAGGATGGAGACATACGCCTCCGAGAGCTCCAGGAGCTTCCTCGCGCTCTGCCAGTGCGAGGTCAACAGGCTGAAGGGCCTAATATAGAAATACCCTAAGTTAGTCCATCGAACACATTCAGAGAACAAAATAGAGGACACACCGGGGCAGGCACCGGTGCAGCGCTGACGGCAGTGACAGTAGCAAGAACTAGAAGGATGCTAGAGAACTGCATCATTGAATTTGAGACACAAAGGATGTGTTGTAGAAATTCGTGCCATAGGGTGACCACCTTTTATTTGTGATTCTCGCACTCATCGGGAATTGCCCCCGGAAACACTGTGGATAGGTACCTTTTCAATCTCTCCATGATACCTGGAAGCGGTTGGTTAGTTTGGGCCCGGTCCGTCTATGAGGGAGCCATCGATCCCAATGATAGATACTGCTGGTGGGTCGAGAGATGGTGGTTTGCTGTGCGAGGCGAGTGCGGTGGATTCGGGTACACGGGGAAGGGTATAGCAGGGTATAGCGCAGTCACTCTCAGTCTGGTTCCCCGACTCATCTGCGAGGGTTATTCAAACACAGGCCCCTCGGACTTCGAAGGCAAAGTTCTTGTAGAGTTCTGTCAACGAATCGTTCCAGGTGGGGCTTCGTGCGCACGTTTTCCCGAAAACTTGCCGCCGACCTCAATCCCCTACACACCACCCTGAATCTGGTTGACCAGGTGTATCGCGCAAGTAATAAAGCTACGTTTCGTGCGCCACACCGACGTAGTTCGGTTACTAGGCTACACATTGACGTGTTTGGGTGGACACGCTCAGCTTCTGCTCCACCACGTAGAGTAACGACGCTACCTCAGGTATCACGGGAGTGCAGGGTCGTTGAAGAGTGCAAGCGTGAGGCCGAGCATTCCACGTGGCTTGTATTATTTAATTTAATTAATATTTGCTTGGACCCATTCCTCCTGCTCCCCAGCCATGTCCGTCGCGCGCATATTCCGCAAACCACCCAGAATACGGCGTGCCCTGCGCACCGACGACCGCAGTCTCCCCATCCCCCACGTCGACATCACCGTGCACGACACCGCCCCATGTCGTCTCCGCGAACACTACCACACCACCCTCCAGGACGACCTCTTGTACATGTCCTACGTCCACGAGTCCGGTCCACGTCCACCACCTCGCGAGGTCCGCCTCAGATTCGACCCCAACGACCCCTACTCCAAAAACCGTCTCAACACCCCCGTCGGCGGTGACCGGCTCGGAAAGAAACCCGCTCCGCCCACCACCACAGAAAACGTCGTCAAACTCGACAGAATCGTCCTCCACACCATGATGAAAGACGCCATCTCCAACCGCAGCGTACTGCTCAACGCAATCGCCTCCTTTAGAGCCATCTCGGGCGAGACGGACGGCGGCGGCGGGCGTCACTCCTCTCCCGGCGTGCAGATCGTCAAGGGAAAAAAGTCGGTCAGCGGATGGGTTCGTCCCGGGCTTCCGCTCGGCGCCAAGGTGGAGCTCAAGGGCCCACAGATGTACAACTTCATCGCCACCCTCTCAGAGTTCGTCTTGCCTCGCTTGCGCGAGTTCCCTGGCATCGTATTACCCCCCTCCTCCAGCAACATGCAGACCCCCAGCGGCGTCGCCGGCGTCGTCTCATTCGGTCTTCCCCCAGAGGCACTCGGCTTGTTCCCCCAGATCGAGGTCAACCTTGAGGCGTACCCAAAAACCCACGGGATGCACATACATTTCATCACCAACGCCCAAGGCCAGGGTGCCCAGAACAAAGCGAGAGCTCTTGTCTCTGGTTTCCAGATTCCATTCTCTCGCAAGTAGATACGTCTAGATCACCCTCGCATCCTTCATTCGCCATTCAATTTGCTACGTGGTATTAATGATTAGTCAAAGTCCTCTACTGTACCTGCAAATGAGTGCTGCGCTACTGTGAACATGTTAAATAGACAATGCTAAGCGCTAAACGACGATAGCGAGTGAAATCCAAAGCAAACTGATAAATGTACATGTGTATTGTGTTCTGCGCATCCTCAGGCATCACCGACGGACGCCGCTTCCTCCGGGCTGCCATGCTATGTCACCCAGTCGATGCCGGGACGACGAATGTGACCGCTCGATCCCGAACCGTGTCGTGGCGCCAACACCACCCGGAGTGCCCAACGAGCCAAGCAACGCCGACGTCTCAGACGCAGTCCTCCGCGCCTTCTTGGGAGCAATGATTGAGCTGTTCTTGGGCGTGTCCGGTCCTCTCAACCCAGACTTGCCGGGCGCTGGCTTCAGCGCAGGCGCAAGGGCAGGCAGTATTTCCCTCGCAAGCTCCCGAACGAGGACAGCGCCATCCTCCTTGCTCAACTTGGTCACGATTTCGTGTAACCCGTATTTCTCTACCAAGATCGCGCGGTTCGGATGCACGTCGCAGACAGTCCTCAGGATACGCAACAGGTTCAGTCGGACGACAGCGCGACTGTGTGACAGTCTGTCGATGATGCGTTTGAAAAAGGACGATTTGGCGAGCCCAATGGTGAGTGGGTTGGAGATACGGCAGATCTTGAGAAGCGGATCAAGTAGATTCTCAAACGAGTTGGCCTTGGCAGAGACGAAACACTTGAGCAAAGTGTCAAGCGATTCCGGTTTGACGAGCTGATCCTCAATCTTGGCAGTTTCGTCTTGTAGCCTGCCACGGTAATCAATAGTTGTCCAGGTGACATTTTCACGGAGCAAACCAACCACGACAGGATAGCCTCCAATGCGCTAACTTGGAAGTAAGGATCTTCCAAGAGTTTCAGGTACAACCCAAGACCGTTATGTTGCCAAAGCAAGTTCCGACAACTCTTTCCTGCGCTTGCAAGATCACAGAGAATAGGAAGGGCAAATTGTTTCAAAGGTGAGCTGGTCTCGATGACACGCTTGAGGCACGGAATGATGCCTGCTTGCGCAGCTTCTTCTTGCCGCGATTTGTTCAGTCGACAGAGGTTGTAGCATGTTTGGAAGATGTGGTTGGAAACTTCCTGGGAGCACGGAATAGGTAGGAGACCCTCACGTCAGAAGGGGGACTTACTGTGCCATGCGGACCAGCTCGGTCCTCATCCAAGAGTTTAATGAGAATTTCGATGGCATTGGCGTTCTGGAGTACTTCGAGCAGATTTGCGTTCATCGAAAGATGCTTCACTGCCTTGAGCATCTGAACTAGGCAATCTCCCTCGAGTAACTCGCAAGCGCGCATCAACCCTGTAACTCACATGTCAGCTTCACATAGGATTAAGACGTCTGGAGCTTACGGCGGATGATCTTCCTTGTCCCCATTGCATTTCGCACATGGATATCGCTCTGTGTCACCTGCGAAAACACCAACAGAATTTGTATGATCTTGTGCTTCATTTCAACGGCCGTCTCGCTCTGGTTGACCATCACGTTTAACAGTGCTGAGGACAGGGGATCCAGCAGCCCTTCCCTGATAAACATACGGCAAAAATCGTTCTTGGTCGTTGGACTTTGTAGCTCAAAGACATTTCCAATGCCATCGAGAGCGTCCACGACAAGCTCGCTTTGCTCCGTGTAGTCTTCGTCAAGGAGGTCGACAAGGACTTTGAGCCCACGGCATCTGTAAACGATGAGATAAATGATGGTCGTGACAGACCAGACTCGGATGTGCTTACGAAATGAACATCTGAAGTGTCAATGCTGATGTGTGGCAGAGCAACCGGATAAAATTCGACGCCTCAGTCCTGCACTCGGAGGGATACTTCTTGGAAGTGAAACCTATCCGTCGTAAGCTGGAGAGATCGAAAGGCTGGTTGGAAATTTTACCCATCATCACGGGAATTCCACCAATCAGACAAAAACTCTCCAACACACCAAGGTCGCTTGTGACGAGCTACCAAAGCGCAGGTCAGCTTGGATGGTCCCCTGATATGTATGTCATACCAGATTAATTATATGAAGCAGCTTCATCAATACATCCCGAGAACATTTCCCTTCCAATACTTCCAACATTGCCAACATACCATGGGAAGAGACGAGCTGGAACAACATTTCTGGGTTCTCCGTCATGATAGTGATCTGTGAATTAATCGATCACCAGGAGCATACTGTTTGCATACATTCAGTACTTACCAGTTGATCGCAAGCATCACGAAGCTGGAAATCAGGTGCTGACGGCGTGAGCTCGTCAATCAATTGATTCACCATGCTGCACAGGCGAGCATGTTTGTCTCGTTGTAAATTAGTTTCAAGATCGTCTTCTGCGAAGCCTTCGTCAATCTGAACCGGATGTGAGATCAAAGAAGTCACAGCGTAGCGATGTGTCATACCTCAGCAAAGGGATCATCTTCGTCATCTTCATCCCCTAGCTAATTCATTGTTAACAGATTTGGCAACTGAAGCGAGGGCCTTGCGGCGAACATACCCAGGATTTGTTGGAGTGTCGTGTGTTAAGCTGTAAGGTTTGCATAGGCTGTTCAAGGGCTGATTGAAACCGTCAGTCTGAGAGTCTGGGAGTGTCACTGGACAAAAAAAACAGCTCACTGGTACCGTTTACTTTTCCAAACACGTCATCGTAATCCTCGTCGTCCTCTTCCGCATATTTGTCGAATTCATGCGAGCTTACGGCTCGCTTGGCTTCCGACCGTCCAAAGGATCCAGAGTTACTCGAACCAGAGCCAACAAAGGATGACGACCGTGAATGCGAGCGAAGTGAACCAGGTGGTGGACCGTTCGGGCCCGAAGGACTCAGTGAAGGACGCGAGGGCTTACGTGAAAGGCCGGGAAGCGGAGCTGACGTTGGACCAGGAGAGCTGGGTGCGATACCGAGGGTTTTGATGTCATCCGGATGGAATAGACCACGGCGTACAGAGTTCTTCATCTATAGTCGATATGATGTCACACCGAAGCGGGCCGGTAAAGGCATTTAGGACTAACCCTGAAATCCGCAACCTTTTCCTGCAAGATGATGTCATCTTCCTCCGATGCAAGGTCTGAATAGTCCTCCACGATCGGAATGATATCCGCCGCAGGGGCTCTCGCTAGCGGGATCGTGCCTGGACCAGCTGGACTACGAGTTGGCCGTATTGTCTGAGCGTTATCGTCAACTTCCGGTTTGTCATCTTCCATGGCCGACTTGTCCAACGCTACGTGTGGACAGTTTGGTTGACAAGTCAAGGGGAGAAGAGACATGGATCAAATACCTTGCAATTTTGAGAACGACGGGCCATCCTCAAAATCGTCATCCCAGTTATCAGTTTGCTCTTCGGGTTGCTGGAGGACGAATGCCAGTGGTTCGCGAATTTTCTCCACCAAACCAACAGGCGCTGATGGCTTTCCTGGAGCAGGCGGTGGTGCTTTGAGAGCCATCGGTGCCGATATTGATTGTTGCAGCCCAAGGACAGAGTGTTGGAATAAGTTAACGCTGGCCTTATTGTGTAGTGGACGCGTTGGTGATGGAGGAGGGCCATCACCACCACCAGCACGACCGCCGTGCTTTGACGGACGTGTTGGAGCTAGATATCATCAGACTATTTCGGTTGCGTGGTAGATGGAAGGAGAATTTACATTTCAAGGCCTCGTTCCATTCTTGCACTTTAAGAACAGCTTCATCGTAGTTATAATTACTCAAAGGTCGCTTTTGTGCACCAGATGACGCCTGTGAGTTATTACTTCCTAGATGTCCATCCTTTCCGGTAGATAGATCCATTTGCTTCTTCGCTGCTACCATCCATGGGTGTCGCAAGAGCTTCTTCGCTGATATTCGTAGATTGCTGTCCTTCTGGAAACAGTGAAGAAGAAAGTCCTTCACAATGGGAGAGGCACCTTCTGGTATTGGAGGACAATCATCCTGTACAATCCTGAAGAGTGCTGGCATAGGATCGAGGAAATGGTACGGTGGTTTGCCTTCTAGAAGCTCGATGACCACACAACCAACACTCCTAGGGTAAGAGCATGAGAGAACGAGAGACGCGTGAGCATTCCAACGTACCAAATATCGGAGGCCGTAGTTGCACCGGATTGCTCGATGACCTCTGGTGCCACTAACAACAACATAATGTCAAGGCGTTGTGAATGAGACGAAGGCATTACCTACTCCAGTAGGGGCTGCCAACAACAGCATCGTCGCTAACTGCGCCGGTCGTGGTGGAACTGGCAACTCCAAAATCTGCAAGCTTGACACATCCGTCCTTATTCGTTAATATATTCGCGCCCTTGATGTCCCGATGAATAACACCCTGATCATGGAGGTATACGAGGCCTTCGAGTACTTGACGGATGTAAACAGCGACGAGATTCTCCGGGAACTTTCCAAATCGTTTGCATATGTTGTGCAAGGATCCATTTTCGCAGAACCTACCAAAGGGTCAATCAAGAGCGGATCGATACGTAGCAAACGTACTCAAGGATGATGTACAAGTACTCTCGCGTCTTGACAAAACCTTTGTATTTGACGATATTGGGATGCTGGATTTGATTAGCCCTGGGATGTCACACGTGCGAAAGGTACCATACGTTGAGATTCTTGAGCAAGTCAATCTCCGACTACAGGAAAAGATGAGGAAAAGGGCAGAAGCAACCAGCCGAAGAAGAAGAGGTACCATGATCTGCCCGAGTTCGCCTTTGGGTATGTTACTTAGTTGGATTTCCTTGACGGCGACGGTTTCACCAGTGGCCCAATTAAGTGCACCTACGTTTACGATCGATCTATCGTTGTTCGTCGTGTAGGAGAAAGAACTCACGGTATACCTGACCGAACGCGCCTTTGCCAAGGGAATCCCCGAGTTGCTGGGAGGGTAGACGTCAAGGACGCGTTGCGGTGAAAACGATTGGGAACTGACATAGTCATTGAGTAGCTTTGAGGCACCGGAGTTCTTCCCGGGACTGATAGCGTGTGATGGGGAGGGTGCCATGGCTGGCTGGGAGGATACGAGGCGGGAGTGTGGGGTTCGACGTTGGACTGTAAATGCGAGCTGGACAGTGGAAAGAAGAGAAAGGACGGATGGGAATGCTTCGAGGTCGCGTCCTGCGCTGACAAGCCCGAGTCAAAGCACCCGCCGCACCCGGACCCATTTGGAACACTCCGTCAAACATATGTCCACCCACCCACGTGATCGCGCTAGCCTTGAGTCACAACAAGGTCGATTTAGCAACCTCCAGCAACACACTACAGTACATTGGAATAATGATATCGTTTCACCACCCTCGGAAACATGTTACGTGGCCTCAAGGTCCTCTTCGACCCAGGGTGGTTTGGATCTTGGCTCCTCGCTGACTGGACTAGCCGCGACAGGAGTCATTGCCTCTGGCGTCAGGTTGATAGAATGAATCGTACTGAGCCGTCCGTGCTCAGGGTATGAGGCAGGTTCGCAGCGAAAAGTAATGCTGTTCCGCCGAGGCATAGTCGATGCTACGGTCCAGGTGTCTAGCCGTGATTCGATCCCCACCATCCTGCGTGGCCAAGATCCCGCGCGCATAGTTCGGGGTGACCATTCTCCAGACTCCACAAAAATGGTGCCTTCTAATGCCTGCTTCCTCAGATTGAGTGTAATACGCGACATCATAGCCACCTGAAGCCAGGTTGGAAATTATTCTGGCACAACTGTACGAGATCACATACCGTGAGCCTGAAAACAATAGGCACTGGTCACGACCAGAGTCTAATGTAATTAGATGCTTTGTTGTGCACTCACAGTAATTCAAGCCTGTAGAGAGAGAGAGAGAAATGAGCACTCGAGCCATCGCCAGTCTTCAAAAAGGGCTAGACTTACTGCGCCGCGATGTTCTTCACACCTTCTCCTGCTCGCACAATCATGATTGTTAAAACAACATTGACCATACAGATTATACTAAATTCAACCACCGGCATCAGCCACTCGAGTAAACGTATCAAGAGAATGGAACGGTCTTCACCTATAGTACAATATCCCGTCAGACAACATCGTCCGGATAAGATGACCCGTCCTGCGTTTTGTCTTGTACACTGTCAGTGCAAAAGTGCACGTGTCATAGAGGAGAGGTAGCCATGCAGAAGCCGAGGCAATGTTACTTCTGATTCAGAATCAACTAAGAACGCGCGTCTCAAGTGACCATCAAAGACACTTACATGGAAACATCAAAGATCATCGAGCATGCTGTGTGACAAGCCGTTGAGAAAGTAATTAGCCCTTCTGTTGTCACACAGTGACAAAGCCACACACAGTGTACCCTTGATACGTGCTGGACCGCTGTGACGGTATTAGAACGTGCTCGGGGAATAACGAAAACGACGGACCTTCACCGTATGCGAGCAGCCAGGCATTTACTCCGAGCCATACGAAGAACAATAGAATGATACCCCAAATGACTATCTTCTCTCGTTGGTAAAGAGCGCGAATTCTTCAACATCCTGGCGTAAGAAAGTAGTAGAGTACACCTCAGTGACAAGCTCACCGGAGAAACATCATTAACCCGGCTATTTGGATGCCTATAACAGTCATAGAACCTTCATATCGCACGAAATGTTGACAGCTATGCGCGTATTAAGTTGCAATCCATGAGAAATAGATGAGTGCCGAACGTCTACAACAATTGGCCGGTGAGTAGGTATGCTGCCATGAAAGCGTCGCAGACTTACTTCAGTTCCCCAGTCGGATAGTGTGAAAGCTGACTCGGAACTAGTTTCTCAGTTATGCCCAACATTGTGCATGGACACACCTCACCGACGAGATTCACAATGAACCCAAGTGGTGTAAGATACCTATTCTGCTTCGCCGATGAAACGCCCAACGAATGATACTCCGCGTCCCACTCACAAGTATGAACAGGTATACCACTACATGGACAAAGTCAAGGATAGATTCGAAGAGTTATTAAATGACTACTCACGGAATCCCTTGTCACGTTTCCATATGAGCTCAACCTGTGGGAACCCAGCTAGCCTGAGGTATGGAGCACAAAACCTTTCCGAGACCACTTACTTCGTCGTCGAATGTCACGACATGATCCCAAACGAGTACTGTAAATCCAGCAATAGCCACCATCTTTCAACTTTCAGTTCAAAGTAACAACCTTAGTTGTACTACGCACGACTGTGCCACGCCTACGTAATGTTAAGAGATGTAAGCTCGACTGCTAGCATAAAGGACTTCAGGGTATACGAACGTGTTGACGATGTCATCTTGAGTGGACAGCCCCGGGTTGGTCGATGATCCCGAGTCAAACATAGGCGAAAAGAGGAGCGAGCTGTCGTGTGGATGAGTATCGTCTCATATACCTGACTTGATTATGACGGAAATGCGATGGCAACGGCGACCGGCTGCATCCAGCCATGGTTTTTAGGCAATGGCTGTGTATGGCTGCGGCGACATGAGGTCGCATGACCATCACTGGCACTGACTCGGATGGCAGGTCTAGCCACATTAATATTAATGACATCCGTGGAACGGAAGTGAAGTGGGGATGATGGCCAAGGCAGGCACCAGCAACGCCCCCGCCGCATCAAGCACGCGTTGAGATTTAATTCGATTTATAATCAGACCGTACTGTCGAAACGGATGTACTTAATATGAATTTAGAAATAAAGACAAGCTGTGAATGCACGTTCCAGTAGAATATGAAAAGCGGTGGCTTCACCATACATCTCACAAAGTGCAAACTACCGATAATATTTTCTATGGCAACAAGATCTGGAGAACACAAGGTTCAGTAACGCGGCAAAATGTACAAATCCACAATGACTCACCGCTATGAGTACAAGGGCTACTACGAACACGATGATGAGCATCAGACATGCAGCGCGACGACCAGCCTTGCGCTGATGCTCTGACGCAGTAGAAAGCTCTTCAGCAGCACCCCGAGTATCAGAGGCTATCGAATAGATATTCGACTCGATATTATCTAGAATTTCAACACAATTTTCAGCAAGGCGAGATAAAAATACTGCGGACATACGTACCAAGCATGCCACCTTGTTGATTCACTAGTGTACCAAGGTCACGGAATATCTCCGACAATTCGTGAATGCCGGTCTCAATCTCCTGAATCTCGACTTCTCGTTCCCGAATCAATGATTCTTGGTAAGCAAGTTCATGGGGGGACAACTGAGATTGAAGTAGCTGAACCTGTTGCTGCTGTGGGGTAGGACGAGTTTCACTTGACCGGGTTAGACGGGTAATGCATCCTGACGGAAT
Source organism: Boletus patriciae (assembly GCA_038093075.1). NCBI lineage: Eukaryota > Fungi > Basidiomycota > Agaricomycetes > Boletales > Boletaceae > Boletus > Boletus patriciae. Next base: position 14,675 of record JBBPRK010000249.1, on the reverse strand, counting down.
TTCTTACGAAAAATGGGAACGATCGTCTTCTACCGCGAGCCTCACGCTCTCCACTACCGTTCGCTGTCGCTCTGCACTAAGTTGCTGTGCTCGCTGGAATGCCACGAGGGACAGTTGAAGATCATGCGAGGTCTTCTGTAGTGAAGTCTTGTGATGGGTCTGAAGGATGAACCAAGTCCAATTGCAAAAATTAATCGTCACAGATTGACTTACACTCGCGGCGGGTGTAGAGGAAAGCCTCTTCAAGTCCTCCGACCCACGTTTAGCCATAGCTCTCGTTGTTTCCGTAATGTCATGGCTGGCGTGTAATTACTGAGAATACCTCGGCGGACAATTCAGGATGGACGCACAGCTGTTTACGAAGAGAAGGAGAGTCCTTGGTAGTGCCCAGTTGGTCCACCAATTTCAAAATTCCCTGAACATTGCTATTGATCTTGAACACCTGAAGGGACAACGAGTTCTGTAAGGACAGGAAGGTGGTGTCTTCTCGCGACTGGGAGGTAATGCTACTCGGCTGAGCTGGACGTGATTGGCCAGTCTCGATATCTTGAAAGCTCATGATGAAGGACGTCAAAGTGAGGCGTTGGCTTGGCTCGCAGCAAGGGAGATGACGGTCATGTGACCTCAGTTGAGTCCACCATCAAGTTAGCCGAATCGGGTGGTGAATTGTATCCAAGATCCTTAGATCTCACTTGTCGCCGTGGTCGGGCCCTTTGATAGCATATGGTGACTCCCTGGCCGCCCGAAACATCGAATCTATAAATTTTCAATGGCAAGAAACCCATGGTGACATTTCCCTCGATGGCGTCCCCGTTCAGGCCTTGTCTCCAGCCTACATCTTTTGCCAGCTGCAAAAACCGAATGGCATCTCCGCTCTGACGGGCTGTCCGGAAGGTACCCTGTACGTTTCCAAAACCGATCCAGAAGCCCACTACACGAGCGTGCAGAGCGCAATCTCATCACTGTGAGTATCGGCAATCATGATGACCTCTCTCTGAATGTTCGCCAGTCCGGACGCTGGGTGTGCTGCTATCCTCGTTGGCGAGGGGGAACATTTCGAGAGTGTGAATATCACGCGCGGGGGACCTCTCACCCCCTTAGTATGCAGTCGTTCGGGTTCTACACCCCCGTGTTCACGTTTTCCTAGGGCCAATCGTCCCTTGAAACTGCGTTCGACCTAGCTGGGAATGCATCCACACGGAATCTGGTACATATTTTTAACAACAAACATGTCCTCACCGATTCCTCGGGTGCTCAGTTATTTGATGACGCCATGACTGCTGTTTTGACCGTCGCCCCCAACTACGCTGAATCCCTGATTGGATCCGGAGCGAATGGTGCTCCTCTTCAGCCCTTTTTTTTTTTTGGCAATATCGACTTCAAGGCGTACAACATCAATTTTGAAAACAGGGCAGTATCTGTAACCTACATCTTGCCCACCAATGACCACTTATGTTCGCGTACATAACCGTACAGGCCAACTACTCGATTTCTCAAGCATTAGTGACGGATATTTCTTATGCTAATGCGTCATTCTATGGATGTGCATTTGCGAGTTATCAGGATACCTGGTACACGGGTCGGGATGCTAGTACGTATGTAGTAGACAACATCATCTATGGGCAGACGGACTGTAAGTGTATCTCTTATTATTCACTGAGTCGCTTATTTGACTCTTCAGTAGATTTGCTTGGATTTGGAACCGCGTATTTTGCACACTACCTGCCTCATGGAACATCAATTGATGTACTTTCAGGTGGTTCCCAGTCACACTTGCTAACCGGGGTTGCAGTGGGGGCATTGTTGCGTGGAAGGGTACTAACCTCACGGCCACACCTGGAAACCGATATGGAGCATACATCTCGGACTCGAGTATCATTCGGGTAAGTTTCCTAAACCAAACAGAGCACACGAGATCCGACACTTTTTCGCAGTCTCCTGATGCAAATGCCACGACAATCACCCTCCATTCCTGCTGGCTAGGCATGTAGCCCATCCATCGTATTGGCCGAGGTAACTCATCTTATTTGCATAGGCCGTCCATGGAATGACTTGGCTACCACCGTATACCTTCGCACGTACATGGACGACAGTATAAAACCTGCTGGCTTCAAACCTTTTAACAGTGCGAGGTGTGTGACTCTGTGTGTGCAAGCCGATGTTTAGAAGGTCACATATGACTGATAGACCAGCCATTGCAAATTCCACATATTATGCCGAATATGGATCCTATGGTGCGTTTTCAATGCATTCGGCATGTTTTGTTACTCAACGTTCCACGGTCGTAATCCAGGTTCTGGTGCAAATAACGCTGCTCGTGTGCCAGTAAAACATACTCTAAACTCTGCTGAGGCAGAGAACTTCACTGTTGAAGGTGTTTTCCTTGAGCAACCTGCATGGATTGATTACGAGTATATCTACCGATAGATACCTTGCAGCACAAGTTCATCAAAAGGGCTCCGCCCTGAGGACAATAAACGTGATTTTAAAAAAAAAAAACATCAAAAAAGACGAGATCAAGTAGGTTACCTTGCCTTTATCTGCTCGGAAGGTTTATGCACGTCATACTAGTTCCCGCCGCCTATGTAGTACCGGTCGTCACCGGGAACAAGATCCGCATCAGCCCCATGTGGGGTTTCGGACGATCGCGTCTGACCGTATCTTTTCGGATGTTTCAAACTGACTGAATTGACTCGTGTGCCGCCTTCCCGTTCCGTGGTAGCCTCGAAAGAGACGTCTGGATCGCACAGTTTTTTGGCAGGATTTTTAGTTTCTAGGACCATGGATACAAAAACGTATCCCGCTCCGTCCCGCTCCATCATAGTGTCATACTGCTTCGCATCGACCGCCTTTGATGTTGAATGCTAACTGTCCAGTCAGTTTGATTGGACAGACTCGACATGAAGTTTGCGCGGTGAGGGGCGGTCTTCTTAACTACATTGTCCATTCCTAACCAAATGCCCATTTGTCACGCCCCGCTTCACCACAGATACCTCCAAGATACCCAGGTGAGTGTCTTCGAGCTGCATCCATACGTAAATCATGCTGAACTGCTTTCCATAGACCCCCGAGTGGAAAAATGCTTACATGTAATGGGTTCACTCTCCTCTTGTTCGGATGACCATACCCTGACATGGCTTTCATACCTTGGAATTCCAACAGAGACTATCGCGGGCTTGAGGTCCAATTAGGAGTTATACGAGCACAAGCTCTGCAGCGAGTTGACACGTCGAGTTCCTTTGGGAACACAGACGCCGACAATACCCACCATTCCACTCCAGACAATGAGGAACAATACGATGAGTCCGAAGGTGAGCACGCTCTTGCACGCTAATTCTGTCCCTGAACATGAACTGCATCTGTTTCTTCAATCATGACAGAGGACTTGACTGGAGAAAATACAGCCTCAACACACATCGGAAAGCTATTGGTTTCGGGGGCAGACCCTGCAACGAATGGCATCATAGGCCCGAATGGCCATGGGCCAGCTTCCTCTACGAGGTGGAGAACGAGTAACCAGGAAAGAAGTAAGCCGCAAATACTCTGACAACGGTCGGCCTCGAGCTCATAAAATATATCAGTACCTTCCTTCAGTTTGGCCTTGGCCAGTCTTCCTCGTGTGGCCGGATCAGCATTAAACGCACCATCCCAACAAACGCCCTTAAAACCACATCTTTCTCCAGTTCTCCCCCCTTTCAAGAATTCGGGTATATGTTTTTTCTGTCCGTTAACGTCTACCACAATTTACCCCTGGCTTTAACAGGAACCCCCACACCGTATTGGCACAAAGTACTTTCCAATCTCCCCGCCTTCCATGCCAAGTTTTTCGACATGCTTGATGCTGAGCTCGGCAAAGTAGCAACATTTTACGCAGAAAGGGAAAAGGAGATGGACGAACGTACCAAACTGCTAAAAAGACAACTCAACGAACTTGGAGTACACCGCCAAATGTTCTATGTCGGTGGGCTTTATTGTGGATGGACTGGGATTGCACTAAACTCTGAGCCGGTTAGGAATCATCCGCGCACGCAAAGGCACAAGGTTGGGCCAAGAGAGCGTATCTTTCTGTCCCACTTGCACTTTCGTCGATGATCAAACGGCTCCCGGACCGCAACACGAAACCCGAAGAGCCTCATAAAGCCCGCGGGAACGGAATTTTGGCTTCCGAATTGGGGCGTGGTGGTAAATTCTTTTTTTGGCGAAAGTATTCTGCCTTCGACTCACAAACGTTAGGACGTCACGGGTTCGTCGATACATCCAAATTAGGGATGCGAGCACCTGAACACAGGCGTTTGGGTGGCGATCATTCTGGACCCAGGAGAAAGGATGGAGTAGCCAATGGCCCAGCTGAAAAGCGCCGGGCGCTAAATGAGTCTGCTGTGTTGCCACACAAATGCTCGGATGCCCTTCCAAGCGCATCGTGCGATGGAACAAAGTATCATCTCGACCCTCAAGCATATAGAGACGCGAAACGGCGACTTCGAAAGGCTGTTGCTGAACATTACCGGTGCGTTGGAATAATGCTTTTCCTTCGGAGATTAGCTAGCGAGAGGCCGGGGAGAGGCGGGTCTCGCGCGTGCTGCTATTTGGTTTTCGTGGTTGCGAACGCGGTGTTGATATGTGGCATGTATTTACAGCGGCCTCGAGGTCTTAAACAGTTACAGAGTGAGCCTCCTTTTTTACCTTCGCGTCAGGCGTTGCATGTTGACTTCAAATTTCCTCCGTCGGATTTGCATTTAACCTTTGGACTATCATCCGTGCTATTCTTGGACATGCCTATGATTTCCTGATTTCCTTGCGTTTTGGAACAAGATTCTTAATCTCACTGGCTTTCGCAAAGCATTGAGAAAATATGAGAAAATTACCAAGAATTCTGTCCTGAACGCCTACATGAAGGAGAAAGTATGCAACCACACTGGACAATGATGTTGTAACACTCAAGCACTGAATTCTTACAGGTAGAGCCTTCCGCCTTTGCCTCTGGTGCTGCGGTTGGCACTCTGCTCAAGGAAATGGAACACCTTTTCGCGGTGCGATTCGGTACGTTTCCCCCACGCCTGAGCGATGCGAGCATTGTAGATTCACGTATTCAATGCCACCGTATCAAGAACGCGGAGACAGAAAGAAAGCAAAAAACCATCTTCGAGTCGAACCATTATCGAATATGCACGATTTTATCACATTCCGCTCTGGATTATGGCTAGGGCTAGCTATGCCTGCGATTGCTGCAGGCTTTTACCTATGTAGAACCTCTTCCAAGACCGTTCGTTGGTATCATTCTGATCTTCATTGGTAGCTTTCCAGGAGTATACACGGACAACACTCCGATCATGGAATATCCTGCTTTACATTTATTCCATACTCCTCATACCGGTACTAATGGCGTTATTAATTGGCGTCAATATCCTCGTATGGGTGCGCAGCAGAATCAACTACATCTTTATCTTCAGTGCGTTATTGCTATCATGTTCTGTTTGTTCTCTGACAATCTGCACAGAACTGAATCCAAGATCAAGGATTGATCATAAGGAATACTTTGAAGTATGTGCTATATGGCTACCACATGGGACGTGGTTTTGACTATACCCGAAAGCTTCCTTCGTTCCTCTTGTGCAGCCTCGCTTACGGGTTCTGGTTCTCCATGGCTCAACTCGGTCCCCCAATCCTGTGGCCCTTGGTTTGGCTCGTTCTCACCCTCGTGGTTATGTTTAATCCATTCCACGTAAGTTGTTCAACCACCTTCTGATGCTCCTCATCCAGCTCTGACGCCAACCACTCCTGGACATGCAGAGCTTCATGTGGGGCGGCGCTCGTTGGTGGATAATCAAGAAAATAGCTAAGCTTGGTGCTAGTGGGATATGGAATGTCGAGGTATGTCACCCAGTATCAACGTCATCAGGTACCCTCGAAATCTGATAACCTTCCAGTTCACAGATCTCTGGCTCGGGTATGATCCCCGACGTTAGCGTCACTCAAACCATCTCACCTTGTTACTACCAGTGATCAGTTTTGCAGTCTTGTATACCCGATTTCCAACCTGTATTTCGTTGGCTGCTTTTACACCTACTCGAGGCACCTATCCACAGCTTATGACCCTCGAGCGCAAGAAGCGTGGTCTACGTGCGGTATAGCTCAGAATTGGGGATGGTATTGTCTTCTGGGCTCGTTGCCTTTCCTGGTACGTTTCGTGCAGAGCCTGAGGCGATACCGGGACTCGAAGCTGCCCGGACAGCTTATCAACGTGCGGCATTTATACGATCTCCATTAATTCTATGTTCATTATCAGGTTTCAATAGGCTGGGAAGTACGGGATGGGTATGATGCAATACTTCTTTTACTGCTACTGGAGGCACCAAGGTGTGTCCGACTCTATGATGGTCAATACGCAGCTAAAATCATCTCACAGGGAGTCCCCATACCGGCACAAGCTACATCCTCTGGTGCTTCGCGGCGACCGTCAATTCGTTGTACGCGTTTGCTTGGGCAAGTTCTTTCTACCATTGTATCTTTCGACCGCCATGACATATTTGTGTCTCAGGACGTCTTGATAGACTGGTCAATGTGTGAACCACATGCTCAATACCCACTCCTTAGACAGGAGGTTGCCTACAAATCACATGTACCGGTGCGTTTCCCTTGCCTCGATTCCTCAAATGCCACTGACATTGTCCTAGTGGTACTACTTTGCTTTGGTACGATCGCGGATTTGTACCCTGTCCTATCTAACTCCAATCCCTTTTTCCAGGTGTGCAACCTATGCATTCGTTTCATCTGGCCGATCTACACATTCGTCGACGGTGCAAGCGTCGAGCTACGCACGTTCATCGCTGCCATGTTGGAGATGTTAAGGAGGGTGCAGTGGAACCTTTGTATGTCATTATCCCTTTTGTTCGTGGCCACGACTGTGATACGTGTTCGACGCGTTTAGATCGAGTCGAGAACAAGCACCTTAGTAATACGGAGGAGTACCGTATCACGCGCGAGGTGCCTTTGCCATACAGATTTGATGCGCACCCCAGCGAGGAAGAGGCGTACATCGCACGGTTACAGTTGAGGAAGCGATTGCACCGTTTGAGCTGAGGGATAGTTTGCAAGCAGCCCCGATTGAATGCATGCGACGGTGAGTTCTATATTGTCTTGTTGCGACATTGTTGGATGACTAGATTGATCATACTGGCAAATTAGCGAACCGCTCAAACAGATTACTTAACGCATACCGTCTGAGACGGCCTGATCGGACACAAGCTGCCTGGTGCGGCCAACAAAGAGTCTCGTGGCCCGTGGGCATCTTGTTCTTCCCGAGAGTATCCTGAAGGAGTTAGATGAAACCCTAGTTTGACCGCGATACACTCATCATGTTACTCCCTGTAATATATTTATTGTCACAAGTTCCCGATTGATCAGGCACACATAATATTGCTCTGTCCATCATGATATTTCCGTCCCTGAGTGGCGTTTTCGGTCACCGTGGCTGGTGCTAACTGTCAATGACTTATCCTGTGATGGCCCTCAGCCTATCTGCACAGCGATTAGCTGGACCCGATTCAGTTGTATCCGCAGTAAAAATGTCTATAAATCTAGATGTTCTTCAGATCCATCCACCGTGGGGTAACCGATGTGCTAATCAATGGGTGATCTTTCAATCTTTCAATCTTAGACTTGCAGCCGTCCGGCCGATCCCGAATTTGATCATTGGTGGTCTTCGATCCCTCATCAGTAATTTGGCCATGGCCTTATCCACACTTAATGGCACTTATGTCGGAAAGTTAAGTGGTCTAACTGAGAATAAGTCCAGACCCATCCAAGTCATCCAAGGCCACTTGATTTCTTGAATCCGACTTGGATCGCTTTTATTATCGCACTTTTCACACTTGGGGCAGGTTGTCTCAACGAGCAAAAGTCGAAAAAGTCACTGAGGCTGTGCATTGGAAAATTGAGACGGGTACAGAAATCGACTACAATGGTCGAAAATCAGAAAAAAGCCACGAAAGGTAAATAGAAACAAGAGCTCGGCAAGGGCCCGGGAATTAATCTAGCAGGAACGGGTGGATACCCATGAGGGGCGAGCACGAGGTAGGGGAGATCGAGAGCGGGTGGGCATGTACAAACGTCCATGTGGAAATGGCAGGTGCAGGCGGGCGTGGGCGCACGCACACACGGGGGCAGGTGAGTGCGAGCACCTATCTGCGTGGATGCGGCGAGTGCAAACGAGGATGGGCGGGCGTTCGACACGACGCCTCGGGATGTTGGTGAGTGAGGGAATAAATAAGAAATATGATGAACGTGAACTTACGTGCGGTGCGCCCGTCGTGTATCATGGTTCGTGGATAGGATGCCGATCGTTGGGCGAGGTGGGGATCCGGGTGAGGAATGGGATGGCTCATCAATGTTCAGAGAGAAGGAAAGGATAGTACGATTTTTTAAACTTTCTCATCACGTACATCACGTGATTGTGTTGCGTTCTCAAAACTTGGGAAATGCCGCCTGCGTCGGCAGAAACCTTGCTTGACTGGTGCTTGACTGGTGGTAAGGAGACTCGAACCCGTCTGTATTATGATCAAGAACTAAGTTACAGATGCCGAGAGTAAGTACTACTTTTGAGAGACAGAACAACTTGGGAAGGCGGGAACACAGTCAGGGAAATTAAGTATTTTTGATCATATCAAGGGCGCGGGAAGCTATTAACGAGACAGAGGCGGTGGACGGACGGCACGAGTTTTTGTTGGCGCGGCTTTTGACAGAGCCCGGCGCGCTTTCCTTTCATGGACAGCAGCAGGTCTGCGAACGACGACGCAGGCAGTTTTTTGGCAGCCGGCGCGGGGGGTGGGGTGGTGCGAAGGAGTTGGATGGAGTGGATGTCGGCAGTGAAGTTATTGAAATTGTTGAAGGAGGTGTGGGTGAGCACAAAATGGAAGCGTGCAGTGGCACCCTGGAGGTGGGTGCGATACATGGCGACGCCTGAGGGGGGATCAACCTCCCGTTCGCATCGTAGGCATGAAGCAGGCAGATGGAGTGCGTCCGGAGCTCCACGATCTCTTGGAGAGCGTGATTGGTGGCGGTGGAATGAGTTGGCCACATGCGAATGGGGTCGTTGGCAGGGTAGTCGTCGGTGGAGTCCCTGGGCTAGTAATACAGAATCGTGAGTCGCGAGGGAACTTGAAGGCAGTCCGGCAACTGGACATACCTGGAAGAAGACATGACGAAATTTCAGTTCGGTCGCGCCGTCAGGGGAGGGCACGAAGCCGCGCCTGGTGCGCCCTTGAGTAGTGACAGTGTCTTCGAGCTGTTGAAGGTTGTTGATGACCGTTGTGAAATCGGTGCTGAAGATGGTATTGATAGGACCGATGCCGAAACATGCCCCCTTGACGTCGGCGAGGGTATGTGCGGCGTCAGTGGGCCGGCTCCAGGAGGTGTCGCTGTGCGCAGCGCTCATTGTCAATAGCCAATATGATGGGGTGCCAACCCGAAAAGTCTCTTAACGCTCATGTAAAGCGACCATGGAATCGACGACGTCCGACAAAGACCGGCTGGAATACGAGACCGAAGCGTTCACCCGCTGGGTACCTGAAGATAGATCAGCAACGACGACAAGAGGAAGAGAAGGTCCGCACTGACCATAGCGCGCATAGAACGCACAAGAAAACACGTGCATAACTAGCGCACAGATCCGAAGGTCGTCGAAACTTGCCATCAATACAAATCGAACAGGCAAACGGCCCAACAGATGCACTGAAAAGACGAACATGAACACGACAGCACCTAACGAAGAACAGCCCACACACGACGTTCAAGTTCGAGCGCACCCAGAGCTGAGAACGGAACGTCCGAGAACTGCACCGAAAACCTTACTGAACCGTCCGAACGGCGCTCAACTGAAAAGCACGAGTCACATCGATAACGGCGACCAGACATTTGTCAACGAGCACACCTAATAAAAAAACAGGACACACGACATGAACGTAGGGGGAAAGCCGATCGAAGGCGCGACAGGAGTACGGACATGCCGACGTCATCGCTCACGGACAGGAGAAGAGGCCAACACAGCAATAGCAAGGAGACGGAAACCACGTGACATCACGTGTCACCGGAAAAGTGGGACAATTATGACCCTCGAAAGACCTTGCAAGCAAGGTAATTGCCAAGTCATTTCGACCACTGATGAGCCCCATCATTCTAGCTGTCGCCTTTGTTAAGACTAGACGAGGATCAACTACAAACACGGTAAGCACGGCGGTATAAAGAACGATGCAAAGCACTTACTCCCTCTGTCGTGTGAGTGAACGAATGAGGGAGTTTAGGCGAAGCAAAACGAACATAAATATGGGTTCGAAGGGAGTTTGGAATACAGACAACAGTCACGCGTTGCGCTCCAACACTCCTCCTCAACGCGGGCAGTGGTAATGAAATCAACGAGAATAACGAGTGAGAAGGAGGAAAGGGACAAAAGAAAGAAAAGAAACTAATCGTCCTGCCGCAAGACTCCTCCTCGCATGGGGTCCTGCAGTCCCATAAAGTCGCGATGACGTTCGAATATTTTGCGTGGTAACGCCTTCGTAAAGGCGTCGGCGACATTGTCCTTCGACGCGACCCGGTGGAGGTAGACTTGACCGTCGGCGACTCGTTCGCGCACAAAGTGGTATTTAATATCAGTATGCTTCAGCTTCGTGTGAAAGGCTGGGTCGCTAGAGACAACGATAGCGCCATTGTTGTCACAAAGGAGTGGGGATGCAGTGGGTTGTCGAAGTTGGAGGCCGGCGAGTAAATTTCGAAGCCAAACTAGCTCCTGGGAAGCTTCGGAGGCAGCGACGTATTCGGCTTCACAAGTGGACAAAGTGACAAGCTTCTGGCGGCGCGAACTCCAGGAAATTAGCCCAGATCCGAGAGAGAAACAATAACCACTGGTGGAACGACGAGTGTCAGGGCACGATGCATAGTCGCTATCAGTGTAACCGAGTAAGCGGACCACGTGTTCCCCGCCGAGGACCAAGCGGAAGTCGCGAGTTCCTTTGAGATAGCGAACAACTCTCTTTGCAGCCTCCCAATGAGTCTTGCCATAGCAATCAAGGAACCGGCATAATTGATTGACGGCGAAGACGATATCGGGGCGGGTACCGATGGCAAGATACATGAGAGAACCGACGAGTTCCCGATACGGTGTCCGGGACATAGTGGCGCGCTCGTCATCGGACCTGGGTGAAGGGTCTTTCGACAGGTAATGTCCAGATTCAAATGGGATGGCGACAGGATGGGCATCGGTGAGGCCGAACTGAGATACGACACGATCGATAAGGGCGGTTTGTGAGAGGGCGAGGGTGCGTGCAGCGCGATCACGTTCAATGGCGATGCCGATGTGGAAGTGAGCTGGGCCGCCATCGGAAATCTGCCACCGAGTTTGAAGTTGGGTTTTGAAGTGGGAGAGGGCATGTTTTGAGTCTCCGAGCATAAAAAAATCGTCGACGTGAATGCCGATAATGACAATACCGTTAGCATCGCGACGGTAGTAAATGCAGTACTCGCATTCGAGGCGAATGAAATGCCAGTTGACGAGTTGGGCGTGGAGAGTCTTGTTCCAAACGCGTCCACCTTGTTTCATGCCGTATAGGCCCCGTTGTAGTTCCCAGACGCAGTCTTCGAAGCCTGGCTCGACGAATCCCTCTGGCTGGTCCATGTAGCATATCTCGTCGGCGTCGAGGACGCCATTAAGGAACGCTGTCTTAATATCCAATTGTTCGATCTCCCAGTCCATGGCAGCGCCAAGGTGAGCGAGGACACGGAAGGACTCCATGCGTGCGGTAGGTGAAGTGGTTTTTGTGTAATCCTGGCCATAGACGGCAGAATAACCGCGACAGACGTACCGAGCTTTAAAACGTGATGGGTTGCCATGCTCATCACGCTTAAGTTTGAACACTGGGCGGCCCCGCATGATGCGACGGCCCGAAGGGACAGACGAGCGGGGTACAAGACGATATACACCAAGGTCCTTCAGCGAGGCAAACTCCTCCTGGAGGGCACGGGTCCATTCAGCCGCGTGCGGTGAAGTCATTGCCTCCTGGTAGGTAGCGGGGTCAGGATCGGGGTAGTCAGAAACAGCACCGGCGAACCAGTCGTCGTGATCGTCATATAGGAGGAAGTCATCGGTATCGTCTTCGGGGAGAGTGGGGGGCACGGGGGGAGAAGAAGTGGCCAGTGGAGTGGTGGGGAGTGCCTCTGCAGCGGCAATAGCTGCGATGACAGTGCGCTGCATGGGGGAAACATATGGGACACCGATGGCTGCGGCATGCTTCTCAGTAGGGCGGGAGACGCGACTGGAACGACGGGGTGGGGGAGGAGTGACTTCGAGGGGTGAGAGAGTGGGGGGGGAAGGGACAGGAAGGGGATGGGGGAGGGATGGCTGAGACGAGGGGGTATCAGAGGACTGTGGAGGTGGGGGAGGGGGATCATTGGATTGGTGCGACTCGATGAAGGAGACATGAAAAGAAGTGAAGACTTTACTGGACGCCCGATGGTAGCAACGATAAGCCTTGGAATCGAGGGAATAGCCGATAAGGACACATTCGACAGAGCGATCAAATACTTTTGGGTTGTGATGATTCTGGATGAGGACAAAGGCGCGACAGCCGATTTCGCGAAGATGAGACAAGTCAGGTGCGGAATCAAACCAGCGTTCATAAGGAGTAAGGCCGTGCTGGGACTTGACCGGTGTACGGTTTGTAAGATAGCAGGCAGTGAGTACGAATTCATCCCAACGGTTGACAGGAACACCAGCGTAGGATCGCATAGCGCGCGCCTTACCCATAAGAGTCCGGTGGACGCGCTCGACACGACCGTTCTGGGCCGAGGTGTGGGGTGCGGTGAACTGATGTGTGGTTCCACGAGACAATAACCAGTCCTTCAAGTCATTGCGGCGAAGTTCGCCATTGTCAGATCGAAGAATGCCAACACGGAGACCAGTTTCCGCCTCCCGAGCAAGTTCCCAGGCTTGCAGTGCGGGGTAGGCGTCGGACTTGGCGCTCAGAGGTATGGACCAGCAATAGGACGAAAAGTCATCTATTATGTTCATCACATAGCGGTTCCCAGACGCGGACACGTGCTCCGGGTGTTCCAACAAGTCAACATGCACAATACCCAGCTTTCGACTCGCTCTTACCCCTGCCCTGACCTTAGGTACACTGGATCGGGTCTGTTTGCCGAGGATACAGTGTTCGCAGGATGAGGGGGGGAAAGAGGAGGGAAGGTGCATACCGTGGAATCCGCGGTGAGCGAGCTCAGCGACAGCACGATAGTTTGCATGCCCGAGACGGCGGTGCCAGGTCTCGATAGTGGGATCGCGAGTGACGGTGAACGCGTGAGCGGCAGTAAGTTGGCCGCCCGAGACAGCGTAGAGACGGCGGGCGGTGAGAGTCCCCGTGAGAATGCGATTACCGTTCGCAGAGGTGACCCAGCACGACGAGTCAGCAAAGTGTGCAACACATTTGAGGGACGAGGTGAGCGCGGACACAGAAATAAGGCGGACAGTGGCGCCAGGGATAAAGAGAACATTGTCGAGGGTGAGATGGATCCCCTTGGCAACAACAAGTCGAATGGAACCGATACCGATCGCCTGAACAGCAGACCCGCCAACGCCATGAACGGCACGAGGAGCAACGGGGCGAAGGCGGTAGAAGTCAGATTCCGAATTGCTAATGTGTACTGATGCGCCGGTGTCCAGGAAGAAGGGGGTGACGGAGGGATCAAGAGTAGTGGGTGATCTCTGGTTGGGCGCTTTGTAGGTAATAGCCGCAACATCGACGGGTTGAGAGTGGGTGCGCCAGTCAACGGAAGTGTGCAGGTTGGATAAGTCGAGGTACAAGGCGTCGTACTCGTCAGCATCGTGGACAGGGAAAGATGCTAAAATGTTGGGGGTAAGTGTATCCGCTGCGAGACCTGCAAACTCCTGAGTGGCAAGGGGCGAGGGGTGGGCGGAGCCACTCGGCGCATCGTGGAGGATGAACGCCATGTTGGTCGTGGGGTCCACGAAGTAGGCGCGCCCTGTTCCATCGTAACGGACGTTACCCGGCTTCCCTGTGGCAACAGTTCCAGCCTTGGGCGGGCCCGAAGCGGCCATCACTTGCTTCTTCTCAGCCTTCTCCCGTAGGACCGCGTCACGTTGACCAGCACGTCCGCCACCCTCACTGAAACACTCTGGCCATATATGACCGATCCGACGTCCCGGCGGGCACTTGGGGTTGGTGCAACATTTGAGGTGACCAGCTTTGCCGCAATTGCCGCAGATCTTAGTCTGACGGGAGTTGGGTGGAATAGTGGATGCGGCAAGCGCAATGTTGCCCGGGTGAAAAGACTTCGAGTCGGTGAGTTGCTGCTCCATTTCCAAGCGTGTATGCGCCATGAGCGGGGTGTATGGGTCGCTAGGGGTGCTGCGAACGATAGCATCCGCGATTTGGTCACGAACATGAGGCAGCTCCTCGGACATTGCGTTCATCATCATTATGAGTGAGAACGTCTCTGCAGTCGGCATACCCATCGCATATATGCGCCGAACCGATTCGGAAATCTCGAGACTAGTCTTAGCGAAACGGTCTGCTTTGCGGTAACAAAGTTGCAAAAGCTTTTGAATAAGATTGATTTGGGCGATGGGTCCGATCTGCTCGTGACGTTCTCGGAGTATCTTCCAGGCG
>JBBPRK010000248.1:0-29129 GCA_038093075.1 Boletus patriciae | reverse complement strand
AGTCGAGTACAGTGCCACTGGCCATCTCGGACTGACATTCGCCAAAGGTCTTCCTCTTGCTGTCACGCTCGCGCTCGCATTCGCTACCAGACGCATGACAAAGGAGAATCTACTTGTCCGCGTACTCAGTTCGTGTGAGACCATGGCCAACGCTTCCGTCATCTGTACAGACAAGACTGGCACTCTCACACAAAACGCCACGACTGTCGTTGCAGGGTCCATTGGTATCCATGCAAAATTCGCACGACAGCTTCAACTTAATCATGTCAAGGACAAACGTAGTCGACGAACGCCGTTCTCACAGAAGCACCGACTGTAACTCAGCGGTTTCTGGACACACCCGGGATTTCTCTGTTGACCAGAGCCAAATCAATACTGTCCTTTCACCCCAGCTTCGCAAACTCTTCAACGCAGCTATCGCCATCAATACAACTGCCTTTGAGGATGTGGATCCCGCGACCGACCAAAAGGTCTTCATTGGTAGCAAGACAGAGGTGGCGCTCTTGAATTCCGTGAAGGAGCTCAGCTAATGCCCGGTCACAAGGAAACCCGCGATGCAGCCGGTGTTGTTCAAATGTTTCCTTTCTCGAGCGAGTGTAAAGCCATGTCAATGGGCGTCGTAGTGAAACTCGAGAGCGGCAGTCATCGACTATACGTAAAGGGGACTAGCGAGATCCTCACGAAACTGTGCACCCGTCACGTTGTTGTTTCACCAGACGCGAATCAAGCTAGCGACGAGGATGCCACTGTGGAGAAATCGACGCGTACACTGAAGTAAACGTTTCCTGTACTATCATCCCTTACGCCAATCAATCGCTCCAAACCATCGCCATTTGCTATCGTGACTTCCCCGTCTGGCCTCACCGGGGTTACACCGGAACGGGGACGAAGATGTATGTCGATCAATCGTACCCTCCTCTCACCCTCTAATCATTCTTTAGATACCATATGAAGACCTCGCTCGCGAGCTCACTCTCATCGGCATCGTCGGCATAGAAGATCCCCTACGCGAAGGTGTTCGACAGGCTGTTGCAGATTGCCAGAAAGCTGGTGTAGCCGTCAAAATGCGTACCGGTGACAATGTCCTTACTGCCCGCTCTTCTCCCAAAGACAAGAAGATTCTCATTGAAAAGCTGCGTTCCCTGGGGGAGATCGTTGCCGTCACTGTAATGGCGCACTCAAAACGGCACATGTCGGTTTTTCGATGGGCATTGCTGGTACTGAGGTGGCGAAAGACACTTCTGACGTCATCCTCATGGACGACAATTTCGCCTCAATCGTCAAAGCTATCGTGTGGAGCTGCTGCATAAACGACACCGTGCAGAAATTCCTGCAGTTCCGGCTCTTCACTAATGTGGCTGCCGTTGTCAATTCACAGCCATCGCACCGTCATCAGAAACGCCGCTCAATGGAAGAATCTTAGACCAACTGCCGAGTCTAAGGGTCTAGGTTTGCGCCCATTTGTTATTTACGTCATCTCATAGCATTGTCAACGACACTGACACATTTTGATCTGACAGATTTTGGACGTTTAAATTAATGTCCTACATGGCGCAACAGCATGTTCCATGCCCAGGCTCTTGTAATAACATACATATGGGTGCGCAATTACATATGCTGACGCAACGATGACATTTTTTCCAGTACTAAGTACTTCGTCATTGACATGATATAAGTCAACAAGGTACAATGCGACGTGAAAATTGCCTTAAAACCCAATGTGGGCGCATTTCGAAGGTTTGGACCACTTTCTCCTCATACGCCCGGACACCCACTTGAACTTGTCGATTCACTAGCTTCGCCAGTATGCCTGAGGATTTCACGGACGCACTCCGTAACCTGTCGGGGACCAGTGACAGCGATGATTCAGATCTCTACAGTGCATGCAATGGTGACAACGAGGAAGTGCCCAGTGATTCTGGCGATGAGCAGGGAGCTCGGCGCGTTATGGTTAATCCTGCTCCAGATGCTAATGCACAAGAACTCAGGAAGGTAAGGACAACGCCCACTCACCCACTGATTTGGGACCGCTATGTACCACTGATTCATAATCGTCTTTCAGGCTCTTGGACTCGCTCAACTCGCTTACTCAGACACTCGTATGAAGCTCTTTGATTTGACGAAGCGTTACAATGCATTGGCCAGCGAGATGGAAGCACAACGTTCGAGGAAAGGTGGCCGCAAGTCCAAAGCTCCAAGTTCTCTGGAGCAAGGGATTTGCGACACGGCCAAGAAGTATTGCCTATTGTATCATCTATGGGTTCCACAGTCCCTTTTCCCCATCAAATCGCAGCCGGATGTTGACCCATGTAACCCCTCTCGTTGGCAGATGCCTGAGGGTCAGACCATAGCTGAGCAGGCGGAACTCTTCCAAATGCTACCTTCCGAGCTCCATAAGTCGTTGAAAACATTTCCCGAGTTCTCCCGAGTCGTAAGTAATACTCGTTGTCTCATTCCATTGCGAAGCTGATCCATTTCCTCAATCCGCCATTAAGTTCTCGAAGGCTGTGACTGAAGAGCGCGCGAACATCGTCAAAAACATCAAAGATATTTCGGCCGACCTCTTCTCTTCGCTCGACATCAAGGCGGCGGTCTTTTCTGGTGACAAAGCTCTCAAGGCTCTCGATCCCAAACTATTGGGACTGCTCAAGAAACCCGGGGATACTCAGTACACCCAACTTTCTCCTGTTCTCTTTGCAAATCCAGCCGAAATCCGAGGGAACGAATTATTCAAAAGTCCCATTCTAGTGAAGGTAAATATATTCCGCATCCTTCCTTCGCTTCAACCAATTTCTTTATTACAGATCGCTCGTGTACTGATATTCGGGAAGGCTAGCCTCTCGAACAAGAAACGTGGGGGACCAAAGGGGCGCGGGGAGCGCATGGGAGTGCAGACCGTCACAGAAGGCTTGATCGCCAGCACAGCTACGATGGTAAGTGTCAAATTATTTGTATCCCACCGTTCTAATGCTATGTGTATTGTAACAGGTTAGGTACTTGTTATCGCACGACCCCAAGTTTACGGTAAAGGGGGAAGCGACCAGCATCCTGTATCAGAAGGACTTCGAGTTCTACCTCAAACTACTCCTACACCCAGACAGACGGAGATGGACTCTTGAAGTCATCGACTTCTTCAACACTGGCGTGTTTGGCACCAAGTCCCCCGGTTCCCAGTCAGCGGACAATCCCACTGGTGTTCCCACTGACATCCGCTCATGGGAAGACGAACTTCTTTTAGAGATCGGGAATGACTTTGAGCCGGAGCTGCCCACCTTTCGATCACATCCACCTTCTGAACACCCTATTTCCAACCCTGGACCGGGATCTCTTTCAGGAATAATGAACACTACCTCAGCAATTGTCCGTGAACCACCAGCTCCCCTCCTCCCACTGCCAGGCCCTGTTGGCGCTCCCTCGGACTCGGGTTTGGACGGTCCAGGACCGGGTGGACCTCCGGTTTCAGTGCCTTTGCTGGCGGTCGATGCAGCAAGGCCTAGACCTAGGCTTCATGCACCATCCGATTTCACCCTGTCCATCAGCGCACCTCAGGCCCCTGACAATGTTCACGCTGTCAACGAATTAGAACCTGAAATTGCCCGACTATCCATTAATCCTCAACCGGATCCTGTCCCATCTGCCCCAAAGTCAAGCCGTCATGTGAGGGCTATTACCTCTAGTGGAAGCAGGTCGAAAGTCGGAGCCGTCGCAGCGTATCCTGGACCTGGGGCTCTGAATCCAAATGAGTTGGGGGAAATTCTGAATCCTGCGTCAGCAGTGCCTGTCGGGCGAACTACATGCAGCAGGAAGAAGGCAGCCAATTGAGATTGTCGTTAGTAGCATCTCTCAGTCTTTTACGTTCCATGTCCATAGTCTATTCGCCCTTCCCTGTTCAGCTGCATCTGAATTCCTTACGACCATTGCAATGACATTGACAACGATTTTGCCACATTTGGAAGTATGGTTATGCAATCATCATAATAACGCCCGCAGCGCAGAGCGGAGTTCAAATCCTCTCTCTCCCCTCAACCACAACATCTGAATCGACATCCTTTAACCCCCACTATGTTATGCTTCTGCATCTATGTTCCACTGGGTCAAGTGGTCATGGACCGACAACCCGACCTAAACCATTGTTTGGTCAATGCCCCTTCTCCTGAACCCTCCTGGATCTCGACTCTTAACTGCAGTCCTACTCTAAATTTAGGCTATGAATTCCTTGACATTTGTCGCCCGACACTGATGATGGTAAGTAGATTGATTAGTACTTCATCCCATTCCCATTGACAGCTGCTACATTGACTCTAGGTCATGTCGGCCTCGTCGTTGTCAATGGGCACCTGGTTTTGTCTCTTTCTCAGTTTTTTGCGAACCATCTACTTTCGTACCCGCCGCGACATCCCCAGCACCGATTTGATACTATGTTCCACATTACTGGAACCGTGACTGTCCTTGTATGTGATCCCACTGAGCTAGACTATTGTGTTCTAATGTTTTCTAGACAGGCTCTGATTTGATTGTATCTGTTTGATTCAAACGAGTGCAAACCATGCAGCAACTGGAAATTTCTAAATGGAAATTGGAGAACTGAGATGGGATTGAAATGTGATTACTATTACCACCTGGTGATGAGGATGTCGAGATGTCCATTAAAATGTCGGCTGCCCATAACAATGCCATTGGCGCACGTGATCATACCATTTCAATCCTTTTCGTTGTCCCACTGCATTATTAGACATCATAATGTCACCGCACTGTATGGTAATGGTCATTATAAGTACATATCATGTCATCCAATGATATGTAGAAATTTCTGACACAATAGTGACCTTTCAGGTGCCACATCTGCAAGACCGTCTTGTAACGTAATGCAGTAGAGAGAGATTATGTTGGTTTTGTGAGCTCTGGTTGGCTTGCATGAACTCAAATCAGGGTCAAATCAATTCCCTGCCCTTTTTGTCTATCCAGAGGGTGTTCAGAACCCCCCAGTGACCTCGGCTAACCTGGTTTTGTCTTGCAGATAGGCTGGTGTTTCTTCGCGTGAGGTAATTGACCTTAGAGGTCAACGCTCGTCCGCGGCTATTTCCGGATATTCATGGATGGCGACTTTCTTCGAACTCCGATGGTGTTATAGACCCATTTTCGTTGTAGGTACATATGCCTCGTAGGAGCCTCGTCACCCAAAATAACACCGCGCCTTGTCTGGGGCCTCGTCAGAGCCTCGACTGTGCCTCCACTCCCCCTTCCTCGCCACTGCTACTGCCCGCCACAACCACCTGCACACCCTCGCTCGCCACCCCCACCACTCACATCGCCTTTCCGATGCACACGGCCCTCCCCTGCCCTCAGGCTCCTGACGTGCACGGCCCACATACCCCACGTCACGCCCACTTTGTGCGCACCCCGCCCCCGCCCCACCCTCACCCCACCCTCGCCATCACCTTGACCCCGCCCTGGTCCGCTCTCCCCCACACACCCCTCACACTCGCAACAGCGACGTGGTGACGACGACAACGCAACGATTGCAACTGCACGATCGCCACAGTGTCGTCGTCACCACTCGCCCACTTGTGCTCACCATTGCGCGCGCGGGCGCAATGGTGACGTGGCGACAGTGGCGATGCGGCGATCGCAACCACACTATCGTCATGTCGTCATTGCGACCGCCATCTTGCGATGCACACGCACGCACGCCTCATACTGCTCTCTGTGCACGACATGCGCATGCCCACCCTCACTCCACATTAGGAAATTACCTCATTCCGCTGGCGCAGAATATTCGATTTTGAAAATGGAGATCTCTCCATTCATATGTTTTCTTTTCTTTTCCTCTGCTTCCTTCCTATACCTCATATCATCTGTGTATAGATATGTAATAATATACTATGGTACATTGTGTGGACATGGTATCTGTGTCCTGAAAGAATCCACAGGCTAATGATGATGATTTGATGAAAGAAAGAAAACATAATTGCTTTTTTGACACATTTGAGTTATGCCCCTGGTCAATATGCCCCCAGAGAGGTTTCATATATATCTACAACATATCAGTAGCACAGATCACCAGGAACCAAATTGGTAATGTTATGTCATATTCTCCTCCTGACCCCTTTATCACTTTCCTAGGCTATACCAGTACTCTATATCTGACAGTGACTATGCTATTTGAGGGAGTTTCCAAAATATGGTCAACTCACCTGGACAGACTCAACCTGTGATGAGTGCATGACATGAATGTCCCATGCACAATGTCCTCTTGACATGATGATGTGACCCTCACCCACCTGGATAGCTACAGTAGTATGTATGACAAGGAGAGCTTTTGTATTACACAAAGGGAATCTAATGTGCAGAATAGCCATATAGTGAATAAGACAACACGCCACATCTGTGGCAACCCCCACTATGGCAATGCTCGGCCTACGCAATGGCTCAGCACGGCTTCGTGCCGTGCCTCGCCATTGCTTGGGAGGCTGAGGGAACAGCACGATTGCCATGGAACGATCATCAATGACAACACGAAATAGAGGGGAGCACTCACAACCAACAACGAGGTCGCAATGAAAGTCCGCGACATCCACAGGAGTGTCTGCTGTAGAGCACCCACGGAATTCCGCCCAGATGACTGCCCTATTCGACACAGGAATGTAAGGAACGGGGTGATAGTGGACGGAAACGAGGCAGCAGTCAACACTATCGTCGAGCTGCCCGTTTAGTAACGGCATGACCATTGAGAAGCGTGACGGTGGAGGGAAAGGTGCAAATGGCCACAAGCAACTTATCCTCCAACATAAAACAATAGGCTGCAAGAGCACAAAGTCGATCAATCACTCCCATTTTAAGGATTCCTGTACATATAAATAAACATAAATGTAAGATGGACATCGGGCTGCAAAAGCAAACTCTTAACTTCACCCCAAAACCCTCTACTACCGTATCGGGAATTTGCGCAACTAATAATTGGGGAAATGATATGCACAATATGCACAAATATGACTATGATGTAATTTGCACATAGCTCAACACAGATCATGGGTATATGTATCTGACAAACATTTAATAAAATGGTCTGGAAGTAGAGATAAAATGAAAGCCACGTAACTTCCACATGTCGAATTATGTATGGACTAGTCTGGGTGGCTGTTCATCTTTGCATTGTACATCTTACAGTCACTGATTGATTGCACATCATGGCATTGAATCCTGCATCAAGACTTCGAATGTGGACATTGGAGGAACTGTCTGAGAAAGATATCAAGGCTGAAATACAACCGGGGGGTGAGTAGTGTTTTCAATCCTGGGAGTGGTGTATTGGCACTCATAGTGATTACATCCGGTCACACAGAAGAAGAAGATATGGATTCGACAGACAACGAAACATGGGATGAATTGAAGAGCATGAGGAAGGAGCAAAGAGCGTTAAAGAATAAACACGTGAAATTGGAGTCTGAGGTGACACAGAAGCAGGAAGAACTCGAACTGATGTGGGACAGGTATCAGTATCTGCGGAAGCAATATGAGGACACACATGTGCAATCTGCATACAAGAGTGTGGAGTCCATATGTGAGGCCATGGTGAGGGAGAAAGCAGTGATAGATGTGCTGACGAAGTATGGGGTGCTAGAGATGGTGGGCAGGTGTTCAATATGAGTGCCAGGTTGTATTTCTTTTGAGTGCAAGCATTAATGACGTCATTGGGGATGGGACTAGATGCCCTCACATAGCATGAGGAACGATCTCCCAGTGTACTTTTCATTGCATAACTGACATCGTTCTCTGAGTCAGGATTTCTGCCATGTCCGTTGTAGAACAACAAACCTGACTGTGGTGGGACAGCCAGGAGATGAGTGGGGGTCTGAGGTGCGATAGGCTCGTCCCCAAAGAGGGTCCTAAACAGGTCAGTGATGGCTCAGGCGTAAGGGAAGAGGAGGAGAAGGTGTTTATAAGATGGCCGAAGGTAGGCCGGACCACGGGAAAGTGGACTGGTCGAGTACCGGTCGGTCGGGAGTGCAGGAGGTGGTCGATGAGCCCTGTAGTGGACTCAGACGTGCAGTAAGACGAAGGGGAAAGTACCGGAGGCTTGTGAGATTGAATAGGTGCGGAAAGATGCATTCAAAATGCGAAGTACAAAGTCTTTATAGTCCGGGAATTGCCCAGGACTGTGTAGTTACTGTAAATAAGGTTCGGAACACTAAATAATAGGTATCTGAATGTCAATAAACATAGAATGGTCGAAGGGGATGTTACTAAAAGCGGAATACAGTTAGACCGGCCGGTCTACCGCGGGAACCGGGTTCCCGGGACTCTGGAAACCGGTAATATGGACCGGACCTGACCGGTCGAGCGCGGGAAACATAGCTAGAAAGCCTCGGAAGGTCGAGATCCCAACCTAGAGCTGAGCAGAGCTCTACACCATGAATGTGCCATGTAGGCACATCTTTTGTGCGGAGTGTATCATCCATCGGTGGGCGAGGCATGTCGGTTTGACGGTCGCAGGGTTATCTGAGGATTTCTTGTGTCCGAAATGTGACACCCCCCTTCTTCCGATTGTTGACCGGGCGAAGCGGAGCATGTTGAACATTCCGATCTGCAAAGACCACATGGTTGAGCGGTTGATCTCACAGATGTCCGAAGACATTTCTAGAGGGATAAAGGAGTATTCAGAGGAGTTGATAGGGATAGTGGGAGCGAAAGGGAGAGATATGATTGCTGAATGGAGCAGTCTCAGGCCGGGTTGGAGGGAGAATTATGAAAAGCAAGTGCAATGTCTTTTGTGATCGCATTTCGTTTTATGTCTCTGACACTGACTTGTTCTATGTATACAGTGCTGGTGACAAGCTGATCGGACAATTTGAGTGCTACTGGCTTGGTCTCAATACAGGGATCCTCAAAGCCAGGGCAGTTAGATACTTGCTGGTGAAACACAAGGAGGGTGGGATGTGCATGACGATCACACCGTCCCCAGAATGTCGCAGACAGCCTATGCATACGGCCCGCATGTCAGGACCCAGTGCGGGGATCATTTGAGAGATGATTGGGAGGAGGGCAGGTCTGAGTTCAGACGGAGAGGAATGGCAACTGGAGGACATGATCAAATTAACGTCTTTGTCAGACACTGATGCATCGGACAGCGACAACATGGATCTGTAGAGAGGAAGCATACAGTATAGTGCACTGAGAGAATATGGCCACACAATACAAAGTGTACTTATGAAAACCAAACTGGAAGTACCACAAGTATAAAATGTGCAAAACAATGGTCCCATTAATTTGCGGGATCATATGGAGCAACACAGTAAACCCAACCAACCAACAATGTCAATAAACACTTCGTGGATATCTAGTTTGTGCAAATGTACATACATTCCTGTTTGCACACCAGGATGATCTGAATTTATGTCAGTCTCGATATATTGTGTGAATAACAAGAACTTTCAATGATGATATGGAAATGATGTGCATAGCACGTGATCGACACGCGAAGATGTGACAAGAAATTATGATACGAGGATGTAAGATAGATGGGAGTGGTCGTTGCACTGCTCCTCATCCCACCATCTCATGATGTCGTTAAATCCAGCACAGCGACTTCGCATGTGGACAGAGCAGGATCTAGCAAGAGCGTCAATGCAGACCAGTGTGGGATCTGAAAGTAGGTGTTGAGATCTACTACCACATATAATATCTGATACGATGCGATGATGACATAGAACAGGATGCTATGGATGAGATATCCAATGGGATAGATGAAGCTCTGACTAGAGAACTGCAGGAGATGAGTGAGAAGCACAGGGAGTTATCACAGAGGAAGAGCGAAATGAAGATGGCTGTGGAAATGATGAGGGAAGAGATGGATTGTCTGAAAGAAAGCTATGAATACTTGGAGGAGACATACAACAATGTGCAGGTATGATCTGCACTAGAGAGCTTCGAGGAGATATGCGACGGGATGGACACCAAGCAGGCGGCAGTTCAGGTGATGTCAAAATATGAGATACTGGATGAGCACTTCATGTGTTCTATGTGAGCATGTATGTATCGAGTCCTAGAGGGATGCTAAGGAATACTGAAACAACCCAACAAGCCTGTCAAGGTGCTTTAGGGAATCTGAGTAAGGGCACTATCGCAGCAAGCAACTGCCAAGGGGAAACTAGGATGCACGGTCTACTGGCAACCGGGACTATGGTCAAGTGGCTGAAAGACCAAGGGGCGACTGTCCAAGGCACCAGCAATGGATCAGGAGTTGTCTGATGGCTTTGGTGGGGAAAGACCAAGAGAACTAGACTGGAGTTCTCTGGCGGCGGCTTAGGCCTTTAAATACTACTAAATTTGTACATGATTGTATTGAACTTACTGATATGTGTCCGAACATAGACTCAGTATGTAAGTAACATGAGTTAGGGGCATGCATCAAGCATAGCCATGGAATGGAAGAAGAACATGATGTAACCACACAGCAGTGGCAGAATGGAAGAGGAGGCGCAGCCTTTATGAAAGACATGCATAGGAGGTGTGCATCAAGCACAGCCGATAAGAAGGCACTGCCTTAATGAAAGATGAAAGGTTAACATGAGGCATGTGGTAAATGAGATAAGAAACATAGATGTGCACAGCACTGATGTGATATGGAAGTTGTGCACTGCACGAGGTAAAGGGCAGGCGCAGGCAGCGTAGCTGTCATGAGACTAAAGGGAGTCTGATCAGTCAAGACAAGAGATAAGATAAGAAGCAAAAAGAAAATTGTAAGTCCGTTATGTTAGGTGCTAGAGAGCGACCGTAACAAATACATCATTCTCCTAGGTGTGATGCTCCAGCGTGAGTTCTCAACAAAGTGCTTGTACAGCATGTGAACCTCTGATGACGTCTCTTAGTAATTGTCCAATGACTGTGAATGTGCCATGCAGGCATATTTTTGACGCGCTCTGCATCATCCAAAAGTGGGCAGATGCATGCAGGCTCTGTGGGTGACGGAGAAGGAGTTGGGAATTTTTGTGCCCAAAGTGTAACACCGCCCTCTTGCCGATCGTGGACAGGGGAAAGCGCACAATGTCGAACATACTGATATATGAGGACAAGATGGCGCAGAGATTCATGTTGCAGATGTCTGAAGAAATACTCATTGTGGTGCAGAAATATCCATGGGAGCTGAAATCTTTAGGAGGAGGGCAATGGCATTGGATCATAGACGACTGGCCACAATGTTCGCCAGGGAATGGGGGCTGGAAGTATGACGAAGCATATGTGATTTGATCCGAATATTGGATCAGATTGGTAGCTTCTGGCGACTGATGTCTATGCACAGAGAGGGAGAGAAGTTGATCGAGAGGTTTGAAAGATACTGGCTCGGCCTGGACACAGTGATGCTGAGATCTAGGGCCAAGAAATATCTTTCAGTGGGGTTCATGAAGGATGAAGACAGTCGCATGGGCCCTGGACTTGCCAAGTCTCCCGAGTGACGCAGACAACCGATGTGGGTGGTGCAAACATTTGGAGGGATACCTGTGGCTCCACAAGAGTTGGATCGATCTGGACTGGATTCTGATGGGGATGAATGGTCACCTGATGGAAACATGGAATCAACATCATCTTCATCTGATGGACACTCTTCCAAACAGAATGAGATGGAATATTAGCACAATTGATCAATGTAATGTACTTATATTTCACTGCGAGAACATGCAAAACAACGTATATAGTGATTTGCAGAGATGGGTGCTACATAAGGATGACACTGTCAAATATGCACAAAAGACGAGAGACACGGATTTGCGGAAGTGTCAATGAGATAACAGGACACGTCTGTGAGCAAAATTAGACAAGGGCTGATTTGCGACTTCCAACACAGCAGCACATACACATTGATATTTGCAAAAGCACACTATTGGGCTAATGGTTTTGTCTTGTGAATTGGACACACTTCCTGTGGTCCAATCAGGCTGATTCCTTTTTTATCCAACAGCCAAATATCCCAGGGCCACGTGACACCCCGCGTATATGTCCATTTATGGTAATGTTGCTCCATAATAAAATCACCAAATTCTGTAACTGCATGGATGCAATTATGGAATCGCGGGCCACTGTGCCACATCGGCCTGTACACCCAGTGGCAAAGTTGTCTGGATACCCGTGCCCCACAATCA
Organism: Boletus patriciae; assembly: GCA_038093075.1. Classification (NCBI taxonomy): domain Eukaryota; kingdom Fungi; phylum Basidiomycota; class Agaricomycetes; order Boletales; family Boletaceae; genus Boletus; species Boletus patriciae. The sequence continues at coordinate 16,992 of JBBPRK010000248.1, read as the reverse complement.
CCTCACTGACAATCCACCTGCAATCTATCCATATGCGGTTGAAGCACGGGGCCCACGCCGATTCCCACGCCACAGCTGACCTTGCCCCCTCGACCTCTCCCTCCTTTTGATTTCTCCACAACACCTCACTGCTGGACTGGCCATCAAAACCACCCTGAAATGCCCCCAGGGTAGCTATACATCACCCCCAGGTGAAGTGGCATCAATTGGCCTTCCCATTCCTTCCATATGAGTCACGCTTTTCAGCTACTACTGTTCGGGACTGGGAGGTCTCCAGGAGTTTGCAGACACAGTCTCCCAGCACTGATGTGGTCTAACATTGTTTCTAGGACCTATGTACACTGAAATCCCACTGCCTGCAGCTTTCGCTGATGACTTGTACCTCATTTCCCTCCTTTATCAGTGCACTGACTTTTTGTGCCTGCAGACTTTTGCAGACACAACCTCCCATCTACGGCACCACCTGAACACCTTTGTAATACCATCACTGAACCCTTGCAGCAAGAATCGTGGTGTCTGCAGCTTTGGTTATGGTACAGTGAGTCTTTCTCCCCCACCCCCCTCTCTATAGCCATCTCCCTCTACTGAACGTCAGAGCTGACGGGGAGCAGTCGATCAGGTTGATCATGAACAGTGAAATGCCTGAAGAACTGATGACTGTCTTCAACACAGGGAGATGAGTAGTCACTGTGCAAAGTGCTCTGAAGACTGGAGATGGATCTAGGACCGGCGCAGGCGTCAGTGTTCCCCTGTGGGTCTGGACACTCGCCATGTTATTCTGAAAGTTAACCATGATCGTACTGGGGGAAGGTTTCGAATGAGAGATGCCTGTGTGAAGTGTGGACCACGGAGTGATGTTCTGTCGGAGTTGCACACCAGTGCTCTTCGAGCATGATTGTGCTTTGGGCCTGAGAGAAGTCATGGATGAATTCTTGCATTGTAAACCCTTTACCGGGCTCTCAGCCGTCAATAAATTGTTGGGCAGTGGATTCGCGGATGGGTCCAGTAAGAATGGAGAACACTGGCTCCTTGGTGTCATCTCGACGCTTCCTGGAGTTGCCTCGAGATCAAGTATGTTGATTAATTGAGCTAGGTCATTTGTCGCTGCGTCCAAGACTGACATGACCACATTGTCTGGGATGAGTTCAGTGGTAGTTTGGATGTAAGCAACATGAGATCTCACCATCGTCCCCTTTGTAGAATGGCTTGGGTGGACGCTGGTCAAGAAGTTGCTCCAATACATGATCAAGGCCGCACATGCTTCCTGGGCTTCACTTTCATATTGTTCAAGTCCGCACCTGTGCCCCAAATATAACGATGGCTGTTAATGGTGGTTGTTCTGTCTCATCTTCCTCGCGCTCCAATACAGTCCCTGAGAAATTTACTGAGAGCAGGGTCCTCTTTCGAGTGTCTGATGACTTCCGGGTAGAATCCTTGCCACTGGGAGACCAAGCCTCAAGATACTCACCTTCTTTACACCAGAGATTTAGATTCATGCGTGAAGGCAGCAGGACTTGTGGTCAATATGCCCGCCTCGAATCCACTGCTGTATCTCCGAGATGCTCCAGTTTCTTGAAGCAACGCTGCCTGAAGGCTGAGAGAAAATACTATGTAAGCGATGCCGCCTACATGGGATACACAATCACTCACCAAGACCCTATTCCAAGTGCTCATCATGTAGGTTCATCTCTCCTCCAAATTGAGTCGCCATTTGGTGAAAACAATCGACCGCCATCTGTTGAATATGCGATAAATTCCCCAGGCTTTGGAAGGGCGATGGACAAGGTGTTATTGGTACCGGGAACTTCAAGCCATTTGGAAACTGCTGAGCCGGTGGATGCTTCCAATTGCTTCATTGCACTGTCTGATATGACAAAGAGGTGGTTGTTGGACCAAAGGAGACTAGTGTTAAACTCCGGGGTTACTTTTACTAAGTTACTGGGATGTGCATGAGCAAGCAACCACCGACATCCCAGACTTGAACAGATAATGACATTAGTCTATCCAAAACGGGGGTTAGTTACCCGGCGACTACATATTGCCAGTGACTACTCAGCAGGGCGGGACTGATCCATAATAATTACAGTAGGACGAAATGCTCCGGGACCAGCCTGCCAGCGTCACTCACTCCTTTCATCATGGGCAACTGTATCTCTGCCTGGAACATGCCAGTGGCCGCGGCAGCCAGCTTGCTTGAAAAAGCAAGATCAGACACCATCAACTGTCAGCTGAAAGAGGACTCAAGAAAGGTCAAAAATGAATTCAAAGTACTGCTCCTAGGTCAGTCCCCCCCCCCCTCCCAACATCTTACATCCCGTGCTGTTGGTGCCGACCTAACCTTGTCCTAGGCTCAGGAGAGTCAGGGAAATCAACCATTGTTAAACAGATGAAGATCATCCATCAGAATGGCTTCACCGACGAAGAACTTATGACTTACCGACCCACCATCTACCGAAACACCCTTGATAGTGCACAAACTATTATCCTTGCAATGCATAAGATCGGTTTGGACTGTGTCAATCCACATAACCACGTACATTTTAACTCATCCACCCCAAACTTACTGCTTGAACCTCACTTCTCCACCTTAGGTCAATGCAGACCGTATTTTCGACTACCAAATTGACTCATCATCATCATCTTTTGTTTTTTCTCCTGGCATTGCCCAAGCCATCCACGAATTGTGGAAAGACCCAATAATCCCAAAGCTGATGGATCACATGAGCGAGTTCTACCTAATGGACAGTGCTGTTTAGTCAGTATGGTCACTCCATTCCATCTTTGCTTGTCCTAACTGCCCTGTGTCAGTTTCTTCACTGACGTTCTATACATAGGTTCACCAAACTACATGTGAACGATGTTCTACAAGCTCGGCTAAAGACAACAGGCATCACCGAAATGAGATTCACGATGGGCCAGCTCCAGTAAGTCATGTCCTATCATTTGGCCCCTCATAGCCCACCCCAACGTCGCCCAGGATACATATGTTCAATGTTGGTGGTCAGCACTTGGAATGCAAGAAATGGATCCACTGCTTTGAGAGCATCATGAGCATCATTTTCTGCACAGCACTTAGTGAGTACGATCAAGTGTTGCTGGAAGAGAAGAACCAGGCAAGTACTCCGTACATTGTTTATAGTTGGGCTCTGGACCGTGCTTTGTAGAATTGGATGGCTGAATCCCTCATCCTATTTGAATCCATCATCAATTCCCAGTGGTTTTTGAGAACCTCCATAATTCTATTCCTTAATAAGATCGATGTTTTCAACACCAAGCTACCAAAGGTGGGTCTTGCGATGATTGTGTCCTCTGTTTCCTCATACCCTGTCAGGTTCCACTGGAGAGATATTTCCCAGAGTACTCTGGTGGTGCCAATATCAACAAAGTGGCTAAATACATTCTGTGGAAATATATGCAAACAAATCATGCACACCTCTCCGTTTATCCCCAGCACGTTCTGAGCCCTTTGTAGCCTTATCCCTAGCTCACGCCAGCGATCAGTCTAACACAAGCAACGGACACAACAAACATTCATTTAGTATTCGCAGCGGTGAAAGAAACAATCCTACAGAATGCATTAAAGGGCTCGGACATTCTGTAGTTTTACCTTTTCCTACTTCATTTTCTTTTCTTGTCTCTTTCCTTTCCCTTTCTCCTTCTTCTCCGGTTTCATTGTGTTCCAAGTCGTGTTCACTATCTATTGGTAAGGACACCTTTGTTTGTGATCACTCCCACCTCATTGACATGATCCCTTTGTTGACAGCTTGCATTATATCTATGGATATTCTTGTCATTTTCCCAGCATGTCTCCATACATAACATATCATCAACCTATTGCTCTGGTTTACACTGCGGCTGCACAGTGGCAAGCTTAGTTGCCAGCTGACCACACATTCTCATTTCCCGGACCTGGACCCTCATTTTTCTTTCCACCCCTCCCTTCTCTTCTCTTGATGATTCCGTGCTGAATCAGGACCATATGTTGGAAATTTTGTGCAAAGGATGTGCCCGATGTTGAGGGAGATGCTGATTAGTCTGGTAACCAGCCCACTATGAGTCTGCTGTTGAGGCGACCGTCAATAGATGGTCTGGTAAATTTCGTTTGGGTTTAGGGGGCTGCGTGGGCACGTGAGTGACAGGTCCAATTACCTTGCTTGCAAGGTCTGTTACTGCTTGGGTTGTATCGCATTCATGTGACTCTCCAGTCACATGAATTACAGGAGGGGTCACGAGATGGCACTGATGCACCATTCTTTGACATGCTGTCTGTATGGTGTGTAATCAACACACACACCGTCGTCCCTGCTGAGCATCGAACTGCTCGACAAGTACTGAAATCTGGAGAGGAACATGCTCTCCATATCCACAGTTGTTCCTTATCATCGACATCGTCCTGGATGGTTCAGAAGCAAACTGCTCCCCTCCAACCACCCCATAGTATGCACGTTATTTATGATGTTTGAATGTATGATCTCGCTCATTCAGCTTCAGTGAACGGCGAAACAATACAACGTAGATTTGTTCACAACAAATGTTTCCACACACAGAAATGTAGGGCACCGACTCAAAATGAACATGTATGGGCTCATGCCATTAACCTTGAATGGCACCATTACGCGAAGATGACATACACCAATTTCAGCATACATGAAGATGTTGTGTACAGGACGGCATGTATGGACAAATCAAATGCTCGACTGCTGGTTGTTCATCAGAAACAAAATAATATAGGGAGAGCTTTTTGTTCTCGACTGTGTTCACAAACTCGATGTCGTGGCTCCTTTTGATTGTTGAAGTGAGTGAGTGAACAGGGTGTCTTTGTTCGCTTGCTCAAGGGTACAGACCTTACATCAATGATTGGAGACTGAGACACGCCTGCTTTAAAGCATGCCAGCCAAAAGCTGTTGCATCGTTCATTCACGCCAATAGATTGTCTTCGGCTGTCAGTTCCAAAAGTTGTGCAGACACTATGCCTTTTCATTGAACTCAGGAAGTAGATGTATTGTTTCTCGTCCAGAACTTTGGGTGAGAGCAATGTATAGATTGAACAGGCTTAATTTTCCGGAGGGTGGAGGGGAGGATCGAGGATGACAGCCAGGATCGTTTGGCCCTGAGTGCTATAATTATCCTGTATATTCAGACATATTGACTTTTTGACAGGGCAGATGGGAATGATGAAACAACCCAAAAGGTGGCAGCGCCAACTGGCACTCTAGGGAATCGAAGACTGAAAGGGAACACACCGAAAGCGCTAGCAGTCGGTTGTGGAGGTGATCTCTCTGGCTGATAGGGGGAAAACCAAGAGAACTAGACTGGAGTTCTCTGGCTGGCACTTGCGGCCTTATATACTACTGCATATGTATGTACATGTTTATACCGGATCTATCGATGAGTCCCAACATAGACTGGGTGTGTGGCAGCATGTGTTTAGGGGCATGCATCAAGCATAGCCATGAAATGGAAAGGAAGGTGAACATGATGCAACCGCACGGCAGTGGCAGAATGGAAGAGAAGGAAAGAAGAACATAGCCATGCACTGCACGGAGATGAATAGAGTGAGGAGTGCATGAGGCATGGGTGTGAAATGAAAAGAGAAGCATAGGAGAACAGTGTGGCTGTTATATGTTAATCTGATAAGATGAGAAAGAGAAAAGAAACGGCTAAGTCCATTAGACGATGTTAGGCATATTGGGCCGTAACAAATGATCATAAATTTTCACCATCGCCCATCCATGGTCATATGCACAGAACTTGTGTATCACTGGCGAATCCACTGAAACCTCAAATTCCTTGCCTGACTGATATATGATCCCCTCACATGGATCAAACATACACTCCACCAGCTGACACCTCACCTTTTCATCATCCACATGATGGTTTTCCACTTTGCCGTAGTCTGTGAGAGTTGTGAATATAAGACAATTCCCCGGTTCGTTGAATGAGCTGCTCATAGTCTCTTGCCTCGAATGTGGGGTGCACTACATCACGTCGGAGCTTGCCATTCCATGACGTTCTCCCTCATGAACCCCCGTTTGCGGGGTATCTCACTTGTCCACCTATCCACATCTCTGCACCTCACTCCTCGCTGCCTTCTATGAGTGAAAAAATTCATCTCCACCCTTCATCCCAAGCAAGGTCTTTGCCGTCACTGATGGCACTCCCAAGCTATGGAGGGGATAAGGGTTAGCATTGACCACGTGCCATATGTAACTACTGACTTAACACTGTTAACTCCTCCTTTGTCCAACCGTGACGTCGTAAGCGAGCGCAGCATGAATAACAATCATAACCTGATTGCGCAACAACCCATACCAACTCCCTGCTGCTGCTGTGGTCACTTCTCGAACTCACCAAAGGAACCAGTACCTCAAAACGAGCACATTCTGAAAGTGATTCACATACTGCAACTTGATCAACTATCACTCTACAGTGCCCTCCTCAAGGTCCTTGATCCTGCAGACAAAGCCTTTGCAGCACACCGTGATCGCATCTATGCTTGTCCAAAGGACAGACCAGATGGAAAGCTTGCTCAATTACTTGATTGCTTGTATGAAGATCACCGCGGCAAAGCCCAACTTCTCACTTGGATGGAGCCCCATGCACTTCAGTCGCTAGCTCGGAAGGTGTACGACAAAATGGACAATATCAAGCACATTCTTAATGGAACGATGGATACAATCATGCCTGAGTTTCTTCTGAAGTGGGACATCAATTCGACAGTTCAGAACATCATGCAAGAACATGCACCTGTCCTGAGCGAGATCCTCGAGAGTGCCATACAATCAAGCCGAGCTTCCAGGGAGAATACAGTCAAGGACATGTCCACAGTAGGTATCGCTTGAACTCAGTTATGACTCTGATCCACAAAGCTGGTTTGAAAGATGTGCCATGTGATAGTCACGCAGCTAGCGAAGGCGTGGTCGAATCAAACACTCTATTTCGACGCTCTGTTTACTCTCTTTCTCTGGACGAACAGTGCATCACGCCAGACCATCAAAGCCCTCGCAAAATGTAGTCTTTGTATATCATTCACTTCCCTTCTCAAGCTATTGAATAAGCTTGCATCATGGTGCTTGGATCAAGCCGTCCAGATTGCTCAACACCCCCACATCCTCTGTTACAATAACATCAACATCAGCACGTCCATATTTGTAAGCAATGAATTGGTGCACCAGCAAAGGTCCAATCAGGGACATTTCTGATCTTGTATGAGCTTAGGAACATGGATCTGCCTGCTCAGGCGAGACAATCAAATAGTGATATTCTCCTCTTCTAATAGACTTGTGATTGCATCGTCAGATTCCAAGTCCTTCCGAGGTGAAAGAATGTCATATTACCTCCCAGAGTCTGGGATCATCTAGTGTATCTTCATTGATCACAACAGTCTTGATTCCATAGCACTCAGACTCGGAGACCTATGCACATCAGTAGAAATGTATTCTACCAATGAGTTCACTATTTCCTACTCTTACCTGAGCCACTTGAAGATGTTTGAGCGGCGAAATCATAATGGAAATCCAATTTGGTTGAAGTAGCATCAGGAAAAATGTTCAGATTCCGCTGCACCCTGCATACATATATTGTCCACAGTTGTCATGCTAGTACACTGTAGACAATTGTGGCAGTGTACAATGTAGCATTATGGCAGCATACTGTAGCTATGCCTCGGAGCAGATGTATTATGTGGTGTGATATTGTGGAGTCTCGACCACTACATAGGCAACATTTGCTACGACATTATGTACCTGTTGTACTAGGGAGTGTGCTAAATAAATCCAAGTCAATATAACAATCAAGAGGAACTTGTTGACATCAGTCATGTCTCAGCTGGCTACCTGACCCCCCCACTGTGGAATGACATGACACGGACGTAAGATACAGTTCACCAGAATGACTTCAGCATTGGGACCATGCTGTCGCGAGGATCGGGTGAGATGGAACATTTTCATTTGGTCATCAAAGCTTCGAAGTGGGTGGAACCAATGGATGTAGGTGAGTGCGTGCCTCGTCTTCAAGTTGCCCAGGAACCCTGATGCAGGGAGCTTGAATAAACCCTTGATTTGCCCAACTCAGAGACCTTCAAGTTGTCATTATTGTTAGTAAAATGTTAGCACTACCAGCTTGCATGACACTCTCACCTGTGACTCCATCACCCGTGAACTGTTCTGGGTCTTCTACTATCAGAGCGGTGTTGAAAATTGCTGCGGTCGGCTTTTTGCGTGCATCTTGTGGGGGAGACTCTGGTGACACAAATTTTGAAGAGATGTTTGGTCTCACTGATATGCTGATGTAACACAGCCAGAATGGTAATGTACTTGAAGACATTGATCCGGTCAAACAGATCGATGTGAACAGGTTGGGAGGTCGATGGAAAGGTTGTGCAGAAGTAGGTTTCGACACTCTGTATGAGTAAGGGTGCTCCATGCCTTTCCTGGACGTATGAAAATGGTGTGTTGGGCAGTGGACATGAGGAAGGTAGATAGTAGCCGCGGTGATTGTTGTTGATCATAACGAAGCAATCGAACCAGCGGACAAAAATGTCAGTGTGTAGCATCTGTTCAGGTTTGCTTGGCTTCAGCTTTGGCTTCCTCACCCCCTTGTATTTGTCCTTCAAGTCTGACTCTGAGTCTTACCCTATGTCTGATTCTTGACCACCCGCATTCTTGGGATCACTGAAGGCTTCGATATCTGATATGAGGCTGTTGTTAACGAGATTGCAAGGACCTCATTATGCAGGGACAGGAAGGGAGTGTGATCCTAGTGGAGACTTACTAGGAAGCTGATAGGCTTGGTTACGATAAAGAGTAGCTTTGAGTCAGAGTGGGAGAGAGCTCAGAGCAGAGATGATGAGGGAATGAGAACAAGATAGTTTGTTATTGAGACTGGCTGTAAGGCCAGTCTTATATACTGCCCAGTACTGTTTGTACATATGTGTGCAGTAGGATATAAAGAGATACACAGCCATGATAATCGATAAGAGGGGATAAGGCCATTGGCCACCAATATGCATCTAATCATGGTATCATATGGTGTTAGAATGGTGCCATAGAAAAGGGTCTGGACCCATGATGTCATAGTGACATCATATAGAAGGGTCCAGGTCTTCGTAATATGAATAGCATAAAAAGAACCATGATATAATGGCTCTAGAACCTGGTATCAGGAATAGAAATTCTGAATAAGAAATACAAGGATTCTCAACACTCCTCCCTGATGTTCATCTTACAATGTCTTGAATCTTGAGAGTCAGAGAGCTTTTCTTCCATCTTGAAATTTCTGCTTTCCAAGATTCTTTGTGAAGATATCCACAAATTGCAGATTGGTGGGTATGTAGTAGAGTTTGATCTCTTCGAGTTCTACTGCTTCACGAATATAGTGTTCAGGGATGCAAATGTGTTTCATTTGTCCTTCCTGAGCAGGATTTGAAGCTAGAAACATTGCGCCTTGATTATCAACGCAAAGAGGAAGTGGACTGAGATTGAATCCCAACTCTTCATAGACATTGTGGATCCAGCGAAGTTGTTTCGCTATCTTTGTCATCCTGTAGTATTCAGCTTCTGTGGAAGAAAGTGTCACCCTTCATTGTCCCCTAGACAGCCATGAGACAATGCCATTTCCTAAGAATATAGCATAACCAGTGGTAGATCGTGATGTTTCACTGTCTCCAGCCCAGTCTGTGTCAGAGTAGGCACAAAGCCCATTTTGGTCACCAGCCGCTGAGTACTGAATGCAGAGATCCTTGGAGGATGAGAGATAGCACACTATATAGAGCACCTTCTGCAAGTGTTCTTCCGTAGGGTTGGAAGAGAACTGCGACATCTTGATAACCGCAAAGGCAATGTCTGGTCTTGTCTCAAGCATGATGTATGTATAACAGTGATCCGATGACCGACCGATAGCAACTTTGAAGTGAGACATCCAACTGATCTTGGTTTGGTCTCGGATTGTATCCGGTAGGTAATGGAACAGAGACTTCTTTACAAATTTCTTGACCAAAGTGTTTTATGACTTTCTTCACATAGCAGGTTTGATCAAGAGGAATTGTGTGCTTCTTGTGATCTCTTGTGATTCACATTCCTAGGTATTCCTTTGCAGGACTAAGATCTCTAGATTCCCATCGCTTCATGAAATCTTTCTTGTGGGAGAGGACTTGTGTCTTGTTGCTATCCATAAAAAGAGCATCGTCGACATAGATAAGAAGGATTATGATCTCTTCTCCAACAATTTTGAAGTAAGTTCCTGGGTCAGATTTACATCTGATGAATCCCATCTCCAGGAGACTCTTGTGCAGCTGTTTGTTCCATTGGAGCACAGCCTGCTTTAATAGATGACTTTCCTCAACCAACAGACCTTTTCCTCCTTGCCCCCTACCATGAAACCTTCAGGTTGTTCCATGTAAATTTCTTCATCCAGCTCACCAAACAAAAAGGTGGTCTTGACATCTAGGGCTTCAATTTCCCAATCATGAAGCGCTGCAAGAGTAGGCATAGGGTTTCAAACCTCGCTACTGGTGAGAAGGTGTTTTCATAGTCTATTCCAAAGATTGAGTGAATCCTTTCATGATGAAACAAGATTTTCTTTGGCTGTCCGATTTCAAAGCAAATACCCATCTCCCTTTGATGGGTTTATGACCCTTTGGTAGGTCCACCAATTCCCATACTTTTCTCTCATGGAGGGACTTTATCTCCTCCTGCATCGAGGCAGTCCAAAGTTCTTGATCCTGCTTTGGCAGTTTAAGAACGTCCTTATAGTGTTTTGGAAGGGGTTTTGGACTGGAATCCACTGTGAGTGTCATGTGATGATGTATCCATCTGGATGAATACATATCTCCAATGTCATCTTCTTCATTGGTCAATTTTGGTGGTTCGACCGGTGTAGGTTCTACTACCATTCGCTCCTCCTGAATTGCATCAAGGCCCTGCTGAAGATCTCGCTCGATTTCGATAGGAGATCTAATCCCATATGCATTGTCAGGTAGTACCCATGATACAGGAATGTGAGTAGATCTTCTGGCTCCAATAGGTGGTCTGAAAAGTGACCTCTCATCTCTGTTGAGATGCTATTGATGGGGTCTTGCCCGGAATTGAGCTAAGGTTTCTTCCGGTGATTGTCTAGGAGGTAATCATGATCGAGTAAAGAGACCTTTGTCTGGTTGCTCTTCTTCTTCTGAAGTTGCATACACTGTGTGTGGTGCATACCACACCTCGTTCAGAACAATCGGTTCTGATCCCTTGAAACTCTGTTGAAGTATGATCTTGCCAGGACCATACATCAGTACTGTCTGTCCATTTGCAATGTAGGCAGAGCGGACACATGTTCCTAAGTGTGCAAAGTCATCTTTGAAAGGAGTAAGATGATCGGTGCAGCCACTATCGACCATCCAGTGGTCTTTGGCGAAATCTTCTTCAGTATCTCCTCCAAGCGCGAATACACCAGAATAGTAGCAAAGGTCGTCATCATTCTTGGAATCATATTCATCTGCTTCATACATGAACATCTGGTTTCCTATTTCCTGTGGGACTTCCACAGTGAGGTCTCATGACGATGTCACGGCAACTTCCTCAGGCGAAGCTGATAGGAAAGATTCCATGTGATTGAAGTGATCTGTGGTGTTGTGATGACGGCCTGATACAAGACCACCCAGAGAAAAAGAGATCTTTTTCTTCTCCTGCTCCTTCGTCACCAATGTCTTCTTTCTTTCATCTTGTCCCTCAACAACTTTACTCTCTTCTGTAGGGACTTCAGAAGGAGCTGCACCGAAAGGGCTGAGAGGGCCCGGCAATGTTGAGTCCACTATCTTCGTCATCCGCCCATCCTGCATGTGCAACCATTGATGATGCTTCTTCTTCAACGTCCACGTCCATGTTCTTGTCTTCTTCAAGGTGATCTATAAACCTGAAGAGCAGGTCATCCTCATCTTCAACAGATGTGTTGTACATCTCAACTTCATTCACAAACATCACCTCATTAGCCTTTCCCTTTCCTTTAGGGTTGGCTTGTTGCTGCTGCTTTCGCTTGTCATACCACGACTGCTTTTACTGCTTTGAGGGCTGTTTAGACCTCACAGGACCTTCACCTTTCTGGTTGTTCTGCAGTGCAGAACCAGAGCCTTGTTGACTCTGACCAGATTGGTTACCCTGATAGGGTTGATATGGCGGTTTGCTCTGATAAGAGCTCATCTGATCCTTCCACCGATTCTGTGGTGGAGGGCCACGCCATATTACAGTGGTCCTGTTGGCAGATGGGTCTTCGGATTGCATTGCTGAAATATGAGAAGTGAGTGGTCGACGAGTTGCCCATAGATCTATCTCAGCAAGAATCCTGCTGGCTACAGTTTCTAGGTCAAAGGTCATGGGTGCAACGGTTTGAGTGATGGTAGAGGCGAGTGTGAACATGTTGTTGGGAAGATGGGAGAGAAGGATCATGGTGCAGAATGATTGTGGAAGATCAAGACCAGCTTGACATAGCTAGTCAAACAGCTGTATGAGAGCACTAATGTTCTTATTTGCTGTCTGAGGTTTAACCCGAATCCGCATAGCTCTGTGGAAAAGCAAAAACTGGCCAGTGATGCCAGTGACTCCGAAGAGCGCATGGAGTTTATCCATGAGGGCCTTTGCCACAGAGGGGAAGGTTGGCACTGCAGTGCCAGTCGGAGGTGCCCACGTATAGGTGATGTGGTTGATAAGGGAGTTGTTGGGGGTGCTGGCGACGAGACTGAGGACACGTCTATCAAGAAGCTTCCACTTTTCTTGATCTACCGCTATGGTAGAGGCATAAGTGAGGGTTCCTTCGACGATTTCCCATACTTTGTATGCGGAAAGGGTGTTCCTGATCTTCACATGCCAGATGGAGTAGTTGGATTGTCCAATGAGGATAGGGATGCGTGAAAGGATTTGACCATCGATTTTGATCTCAGAAGTGGTGAGGGCAGCCATGTTATTTGTTTAGAGGAGATCTGAAAAGATATCGTCAGGAACAAAAGTTTCAAAGAGATAAGAGACCAAAGAGAAGGAGGTAGTAGTGGATGCAGAACCCAATCCGGATGTAACCACCGGTGGTTTTGTTGTACCTAGCCATCTGGAAAACTTCTTTCTCTTTCCAATCCCATGTCGAGAAAGCCAATAAGCACTTTGTTCCTCCTTACTTGGATGTCTTTTTGTGTTTTGTCTCAATATGCTTGTGCAAATTGGCAGATGGGCATGTGTTTCAAATGAAATAGAATTCGTCTCCCCAAAGTAATGGGGGTTATTGATTTCTGTATCGATAATAAAGCCCTTCTGTACATAAATAGCAAGATAATCGCAAGAGGAATAGGGAACATACATAGGATGAAGTGAAGCGCGATAAGAAAAATTGTATGAAGCATGTCAAAAACCAGATAGTGGCCATGAAGAAGGAACATGTGATTTGAAAAGATATTCAAGACTGTTTGAGAAGTCTTTGCTTTCTCTTGCCTTCTTCTGCAACAGCTCAATGTCTTCTTCGACCAGTTCCTCCTCTAACTGCTTCATATATGGCATTAAGCTCATCTTGAGATTGAGCTGCCTTGATAAGGCGCTATAAATGTCTTTGAGCCTTATGAGCAGTAGTGTGGCTATTGGAAGAAAAGGGCTCTGAGAAGCCCTTTCCTTTGTGACCACCACCAACCATTGGTGCTGTTTGCTGTTGTCGTGACCCCATGGACCTGAAACATGGCAATGGTGGAACATCTGCAGAGCACCTGCCTTCAAAGGGCATACTTTGCATGCAATGAATCCAGAACCATTAAGCTCAATGTAAACTAGATTACTAGTTAGCCAAGCATGTAGACAAGATGATATGTTCACACACTCACTTTGAGGGCCCAAATCTAAAGGTTCCAACTTGGCTCTGGGCATTGCGAACAATTATTAGTAGGAGGGAATGGCAATAGGCAGCTGAGGCTGATTGCACAAGAGGAGAAATGTGCACTTATGCAACCATATCTCCCAGCCAAGTGTGCATGTTTGCAAGCAGGCCATACACGTGTGGTCCCTATGGGGGCTTGGGAATGCAAGAATAGCATCAGGATCGGAGGCGAAACTTGAATGGCCTTGGGAATCATCAGGCCACCGACTATTTGTATCTGCTCACATCAAAGGTCACCTGCGATAACATGTCAAACAGACTTTCAGTCACTTTTCCCAGTAGATGATAAGTGGACACAATCATGAGTCTCCCTGGACAAAAACATTTGATTGACCAGTTGTTGGAAATAGTCCTTCCTTTTCTTAATGATAGTCCTTGCAAATCTTCTTCTTTTCTCCTAGCTCAATCTTGCCACCTCATATGCTTATCTTGGCTCCTTGCCTCTTCTGTCACATGTGACATAGCTATAACCTCACACATCATGAATGGATCACACCTCAGTTCATCTCCCAGACAACTGAGGTATGTTCTCTCTTCTGACGAATCCACCACACTTTTGCTCATTCATAGTCAGTCGTTTTCATCATAGTCCTACACCAGTGAGTCTGAGAGTCTGAGATTCAATGAAATCTGAATCACATGAACCCCACAGACTGTCTTCCAACTCACTTTGCATCATCCTCAAGTCTCCATGTTGGTCTCAACAATGGCAATAATTCTTCATGTCAATACTGCACAAACACCTGATGGATTCATACTCAACCTGCTGTGTCTGTCCATTCGGTTTATTGGGAGTGCTTGGTCTCCCATTGTGTTATGCAAGATGTTCCCAATGTTGAGTGAGATCTTATTCTCGAGAGGAGGAGCTCACAAAGAGTCACAATGTCTCAAGAGAATATAATGGTTGTAAGAATGCAAAGTTTTTCAAAGGACTAAGGTTACGAAGGATCAGGGGATTCAGAGGACCAGGGGACTGGGTGACACAAGAGAATGCTAGATTGCGTAGATCAAGAGTAGGGAACTACTACACAGATGACAAGTATATATACTAAGATATGTGTCATCAAAGAAGGTCATGGAGAATAGAGGATACTATCCCTTCCGGTAGTAGGAAAGAACAGCATGGGATGTTTACAAGGTAACAAGACAAGGATTCATAGTGTCAATGAGGAGCAGACAATGAAGCCATTCGGAGCGAAACATACTAAGGAACAAATGTGTGCGATGGACAAAGGAAAGTAAGAGAATACAATGCGAGAGGAGAAAAACTGTAACACATTGTACCTGAATTCCTTGTAAGAAATTTGTTCTTTCTTACTCCATTGCATTCTCATCATCCTTTCAGCCCATTCAAATATCCATCCACATGCCAGGCAAATTCCTGGGTCAAATCTCACCTACACTGGAATATGATAACTCAAGGGGAACACATGGACAGCATCCACATTCACAGTTTTTGGCACTGGTGAGTTGCTTCCTACAAATCATCACCATCACTCACACAAATGATTTACAGGAAATTTTCCCTTTCTTTCCCCTTTCTACGACATTTGACCCCTTCGACAGTCATTCTTGGCAATTGCTCACCAGTCAAATTCAGCTCTGCCTCATGCAAGAGATGGAAGAACACCCAGCATATTTGTGGGTGCATGAATTCTTTTGGATGGTATTTGTTGCTGCCTTTCCGAGGTTCCCCTATGGTGACTGGCCAAACTGGAATCCAAGGATTAGCATGGATCATGATTTTATCTCACACTGGATCGCTGATATTAACATTGGTGAAATAATACCTGAATCGGCTAGGACAGCTTGCGATTTCATCTGGGAGGAACTGAAAGGCCTTGCTGCATGTATACTCCCCGTTCCTGTTGTCTTGGAACCCTTCACTTGACTCAGAGTATGACTATGACATACCGTCTATAATGTTGTACTTATCTCATGGACTCGCTGCAATGTCATAGCGTGTTCACCTTGTATCTCTGCTGATATTCAAGAAGCTTCATGTGCTCCCAAAGGGCCAAGACACTTGCACAGACTGATGAGCATGACAAGTGACAATGCTTGTTGAGCGCGCATCTGGGGTTGCTTCGACCTTGATGTGGCATTGCGGAAGCATACTGACAGACCACAGTAGGACCTGATGTGTTAGGTGCCAGCTGGAGACTGGGATCACATGGTGTGTATACCTTTGCCTGTCATACTGTGGAGCTCAGACTGACCTTGAGTCAGCCTCAGGAATTTTTGGTCCCAGATATGCACAAAAATCAATATGGGGGGACTGGTGGTGTAGCGGTGGATGTGCCACCTTTCCCTGGGTCTGACTTTGGCAGATGCCAGTTGGCTCTATGGAGTCGTGGGTTCGAATCCTGCAAAAACCACTAGGGGGTTTTAGTGGGTAGTGGCTTCAGCCGAGTCCCACAGTACTCCATGAATCCTTGATGACAAAGGCTCTTCACATGATGTCTCTGTAAATAGATTTCCTCCTGAGAGTAGGCATTACCTCATTATCTGGACCGTGGGATAGCCTCTGGCAGCTTCAGCTGTACTGAATCGAGCCTGAGTGCCTTTTCGGGTGGTGATCAACCCCGTGCCTTGTGCTGTGCATTGTGGGACTACAGTACACTATCTCATATTGCATACAGTCGGGAGATGAAGAAATATATACATTATGAGAGACATACAGTACCATATCCATCACAAATGTGACAGTCACAAGATGTAGTAAAGGTTGCTTATGTATGTGCGAGGGATTGGTGATTGGACGGGTGAGGAATACATCTAAAGTAGTCTGTCTGGCATGGAGGAGCTTATCGAGATTGCTAGGACCTCGATTGCGCAGGGACAGGAAGGGAGTGTGATCCTAGTGGAGACTTACTAGGACTCTGATAGGTTCCTTGGTTACAACAAAGGAGTTACTTGAGCGTAGTGGGAGTGAGCTTAGAGTAGAGATGATGGGGGAATGAGAACAAGAGAGTTCGTTATTAGACCTGGCTGTAAGGCCAGGTTTATATACTGCCCTGTATCTGTTTGTACATGTGTGGCAGTTAGCTATATGTGTATACACAGCCCTGATAACTGATAAGAGGGATAAAGGCCATTGGCCGA